>APFE031101492.1:0-10441 GCA_000404065.3 Pinus taeda
CCTCGAAGAGGCTGAATTCTAAGGCGTTGATCTATCTTTTCTATCTTTTCTTGAGCTGGTTTCATAACAATATCTTGATGATGAATTTGTTAAGCAGAATGTAAGGTTTGACTTGTCATCTAGAGGTGGAAGTTCTTCTGTGATCATGGGTCTTGGATGTCTCACTTTGATCTGATTTAGAAGAAGACATTTTGACTGGGTTTTCCCTTGGGAGAGGGGCTTTTCCCTGGCCGAGAGCCTATATTTTATGTTCTTTTGATTATGTTGTTTTCATGTTCATGCTATACTAATTGTTTGATGAAACAAAGTAGAATAAATATTATTAAGAAGTTAACTAATTCACAAGTAGTTACTATGAAAGAGAAAATATAATATAAAATTAATAAGCCTCTTGATTTCTCAACATATATGTTACAAACATTTTTTTTTTATTTACATTTAATACTATAACTGATTGACAATGCAATCATTCATAAACGTGTAATGCCAACCCATTTAACTCAAAGGAATATGAGAAGGCCTAATTAGGCCATTGATTTTTAAATCTGCCAATCTTAATCTACATCCTTCATTAGCACACAAGTCCACATCTTTATTGAGACCAAGGAGAATATGGAAATATGCTATTGAAGAGAACCCTTCCACTACTTTCCTAATTATTTTCATAAGACTTTCTAATGTTTTCTCCCTTGGAGAGGAGTCATTCACCAAATGTTGAATAAGAATGAGGGTTCTCCCAAAATAGTGAGAGAAGCTACTTATTTTTCTTTGGCTAACTGAATGCCCTAATAGAGGGCATAAGGTTAAGCCTCGTTGTTTGTCATGCATCTTAAGCCCCATGAATATTTTGTAACTTTAACTTCCTCGAGGTTACAGAGCACTCCTCCCCTTCTTGTCATACCTATTAATTTTTCTTATAATTGATAATAATAATAATAGGAATTTAAAATAAAGTTTTATTATGCCGATAAAAATGCCTATTTTGAAATATGGTTTTAAGTATAATTTAAATTATCAATAATTATTAAGTGGATGGTAGAGATTTAACCTCCATAGAATATTTTAAATTTATTTCCAAAATAGTTATTGTTTTTAACCTTTTAATTAAATTCATTAATAAAAATATTTTTTATATGAACAAGTGTCATATGAAATGAGTTATTATTTTTTGAGCATGTGGTATTGATAAGGGATGGTGTTATAACAAAGCCTTTTTACAAATTAGGTATCTCCACGATAATTTGGGGCGAATCTCCATGGTTAAGAATCTTGTTACATGATTTTTAAAAATATATATATGTTCAGCTTATATATTAATTATTTTTATCATTAATAATAATAATAATTACATTAAATAAAGTCATAATCTAATTAATTTGTATGATTTTTTTAACAACTTAAAATGTATGATGAAGTAAGTGTTTTGATATTTATTCTGTATTGATGTCTCTAGACATTTACTAGTCATTTAATTTATATGGGTGTTACTTATTTAGTTAATTTTTATGATATTATTGTGAGACATGTACAATGGAATGATGCCCATCCACTTTTACTAACTATTTAATTTAGGCGTAGTCTAACTTATAGACTAAATACTAAATATCCTTTTTCATCGGAATTCACCAAAATTGGACCATACTATTTCAAGATTTTTTGTTATTTAAAATACATTTTTGAATGCATAAATGGGTCCAACAACCTTGAAAATCCTTAAAGCACTCGAACCATGCAGACTAAACAACTTAAACTCAAGTTTTAAAAACCTCTCGTCAGATTTTGATTAAAATTAACCAAAAACTAGTGATGAAAAAGGTCATTTGGGCCATTTCATTTATAAGTTAGACTACACCTTTAATAAAAGACCATTTCGACCATAAGTTAGACTACACCTTTAATTTATATCACTACTCTAATAATTTTGTGTTTTTGAAGATTGAATTTTTTTTTAAGTACTTCAATAATTTAACTAAAACTTTACATCTTTATGACAACTTTACTTGAGCAAAAAAAATTTAATTATTTTAATGTAATTAAAAATCTATTTTTTCAATATTATGTATATTAAAATTTATGCATAATAATATTAAAAAAACTTTACTTAATAAATAAAAATAAAATATCTAAATTTTAATTTTATATATATAAAATATAATATTTTACCACTTCCCAAAATTTCATAACCATAAAATGTCTCTGATCTTAAATATAAAAATTCGAATCTTTTAATATATTCTATATAACCTCCTAACAAAAATAAATGGAGAAACTAAAATAATGATTTAAAAATGCCTTCGCGAACACTTTGCTTCGTGGAAAAGTTTAGAATATAACTATGAGCATGGTAGTAAATATTATATATTATAATTTACTTTTCATATTATTACGAAACAAAATCTTCATATGTGAATAAGTTATTTTGATTATTAAGAAACAAAATTTTAATATGTACACTTAATTGGGGTGGGAACTAATGATTTTATATTAGGAGTGTTTTAATAGAGCAACGGATCACTGTTTATTTAAGATCGTATGATTATTTCAAACATCTTTTAAATATGACGACACATTACAATTTACATTATTTTAAAGGTAAAATATTAATGTGAAGTTAAATTTAAATATATAAATGTATATTTTAAATTTAATATAATAATATATTATATAAATTTAAATTTTTGTGTATATTAAAAAATTTTGTAGAGATTTTAATAATTACTGATGGCTAAAAGCATAGGTTTACTTTAAGATTCACAAAACTCAAAACGAAAAGGGTAGAGTATGTAGTCTTTGTAGACATATGAGTTAAAATGGCCGCGCGGAGGTGGTCCCTTGTCCCACAAAAAAGAGAGTCTCATACACCAATTGGTGTTTGGCTTGGGATAAGAATAATAATAATAAGTTTAAGTTGTTTAATTTGCAAAATTTAAATAATTTATAAATTTTTCAGTGTGCATAATCCATTTATACATTCAAAAGTTCACTTTAAATTACAAGAAATCACAATCTCCCAAAAAATATTATATTACCTAATTTATGGCAAAAATTCAAATTCTAAAAAAAACATTCACTATTTATTAAACTACTCATATAAACAAAATAATATAAATTAATTATATAATTAATAAATTATTATTTATAATAAAATATAATTAAAAAACACAACAAAACATAAAAAAAAAAACCATTATTAATCTCATAAAACAATATCTTGCACATCACTCTTCCTCCCCTAACTTTTAAACCTTAAATATTTAAAAAAATCCAAACATAATAAAACTTCATAATTCCCAAAGCATTACATAATGTCACATAACAATTCCCTAAACCCTAAAATTTTTCAAAACCCCAAAAAAATCAACAACATACATACACATCTACAATATATATACATATGCATTACATCCCATTACCTTGAAAGTCACCCACTCCAAGTCATATATATATATCACAAAATTATTCAAAATTCAATAACACATTACATAATATCATATATAAAATCCTCTTCAAAACCTAAATGAAAAAGACAAAAACACAGAACCGATATATATACATAACTAACAATACAATATATACACACATACTGTGTATATCCACGACATTCCATTGAAACTCTAACCTTCGAATTACATTGAAAATCTAACATTCGCATTCCTCGAGATCCCAAAATTGGCCTCACTGAGAAGCCTCCGCTAACGCCCTCATTAAAAACCAAGTTAACTACGATTATATTTTAAATTGACTTAACCCGTAATTGTGTCCCATATAATTAAAATATTTGTATTGTTTTAATCCAAACCAAGTTAGCTACCATTATATTTTAAATTAAAATAATCCGTAATTACGTGTCAACCAATCAAAATATTTATATTATTTTAATCCCCACGTCGCTTTCTGATGTGGTTTATGACTAGATCCCCAAGTCAAGCCGCGCATCCGAGCCTATCCCAAGCTAACAGAGCATACTTGGGACTATGTTCTTACCCCCCACGAGCCTCAGGCTCGGTATCCCCGAGCCTATTCAACGGCTATTAAGAAGCTCGTTCCCGCCTTCCGACATCACAATACTTGTCAAAGTGGAAACTCTGAGCAGAGCAAATACTGAGAAAGTTCACTTGCTTTTGCTGCGGGTTTTAAGTAAGGGTTCAACTTGTCCAAATCCACCATTCCGTGCTTCTGGAGAGCTGGGCGTTCATAGCGATTGCAGATTCCAGATTGCAATGGCGAGGTAAGCAAGTGCATTGATTCACATCCATGGATTGTTTAGTGTAGAAATAACTCATTTTGATAGCATTTCGACTACGTTGTGATTGAATTTGGATCGCATTCATGCAATGTTTGTGCTGTTTTCGAATATTTCCTGGTCTTCTAAAGGTACAGCAGTTGAATGGTTTCTCGGCCCCTAAAAATGTTGTATTAACTTGCTAGTGCTCCCCAAAACTACGAAAGCTGCAAACACCTGAAGTCAAGCCTCTGGGGAAAGGAAGGATCTAAGGGAGAATCCCATTTGCTTCTGATTCCTTCAACATGCCTCGCTGTATTTCTGTGTTAATTGTTGTTGCAGGTTTCTCAATTTATCCTCATTCACTGCATGTCTCGCAATAAATGCTGCTGCATGAGTAGGACATGAGGCCTTCTTGAATTTCAGCTCTAAATTCCTCTATGAAGTCCTCCTCGATCAATTCTTTCTCAAATCCTTTTAGCTGACTCTGCTCTTCCAACCCTCATTGATGCGACATGTATCCATGTCCCGATGATGCTCCTCGAAATGCGGTGCTTGGGCTTGAACTGCTGTGGGCCGTTCCCTGTAATGGGTATGCAACATCCCTCTCCAATTAGTGGAAACTCTGCGCCGCTGCACCTTCTGCTGCATTCTCTGCCAATGCTGCTGTCGTCTCTGTCACTATACTGGTTGCTTTGAAACTGCTAATGAGTTCTACCGAGAGCTGGATGTGTAGTTCTCCGATCACTTCATTCTTATGGTATTCTGTTTAGGATTTTGCCCAAATGTTGCCGTGTTAATTATTGTTTGACGCTTCTCAATTTATTCTGAAGCTTTTGCTCATTCACCGCATGTGTTGCAATACTTTCTGCTGCATGCCTAGGACATTAGGCCTTCTTCAACTTCAACTCTGGATTCTTCTTTGAAGTCCTCCTCGATCAATTCTTTCTCAAATCCTTTTAACTGGCCCTTCTTTCCAACCCTCATTGATGCGCGTATCCATGTCCTGTCAATGCTCGTTGAAATGGGGTGCTTGGGCTTGAACTCCAGTCATATGCTTCCTGTAATGGGTATGCCTGCTGTGCGAAATCCCTCTCCAATTTGAGGAAACTCTGCGCCGATGCACCCTCTGCTTTTCTGCCAATGCAGACTGTCAAGTCTGCTACTGCTGCTGTCGATTCTGCCACTAGACTTGTCTGTTCTAAAACTGCTAATTAATGCCGCGTGAAGCTGGATGCGCAGTTCTCAGATCACTCCATTCTCACGTTGCTCTGGCTACGATTTGCCCAAGTGTCGCGAACGATGCATGAGACGGTGATAAATATCATCTACAAAGTAGAGGAGCTTTTCTTTTTTTCTTTAATGATATATGTGAATGGGTAACTTCTTACAGGGGAATCGGTAACTTCTAAATTCCCTGGGCAAGGTTTGGGTTTAAAGTCCGAGGTTTTCATTATACCTTCGAGGTGAGATCTAGGTTTAAAGTTGGAGGTTGGTTCCAGGTGGTGGTTCTTCTAATTTTTAAGTTAGTGTTAGTGTTTGAAATTTAGTGTATAATAGGTTAATGGGCATTAAATGAGTAGCTGTTATATATGATTATCGTTGGATAACTGGCTTGCCGAAATTTAATGGTGGGTATATTTGTTGGATAAGTGGCTTACCAAAAGCCTACCAAAATCTAATGTCCTGCCGAAATTTAATGGTGGGCATATCCGTTGGACAACTGACCTACCAAAATCTAATGGTAGGCATATAACTTTTAGGTTATTGTCAGCCTACCAAAATTTAATGGTAGGCATATAACTTTTAGGTTATTGTCAGTGTCGGAAATTCAGTGTCTAATAGGTAACTTATGGTGTAGCATTGTTGGAGGTTGTCATTGTAACTTTTAGGTTAGTGTCAGTGTTCGAAATTCAGTGTCTAGTGGGTAACTCATGAAGTAGCAAAGTTGGAGGTTGTCATTATAACTTTTAGGTTAGTGTCAGTGTTTGAAATTCATTGTCTAGTGGGTAACTTATGGCGTAGCAAAGTTGGAGGTTGTCATTATAACTTTTATGTTAGTGTCAGTTTTCTAAATTCAATGTTTAGTGGGTAACTTATGGCTTAGCAAAATTGGAGGTTGTCATTATAACTTTTAGGTTAGTGCCAGTGTTTAATATTCAGTGTCTAATAGGTAACTTACGAGGTAGCAAAGTTGGAGGTTGTCATAATAACTTTAAGGTTAGTGTCAGCGTTTAAAATTCAGTGTCTAATAGGTAACTTACGACAGAGTAAAAGTGGAGACGTCTTTTATTGTGGGGACATTAACCCTTTTAATCTTATTATAACGGGGTTAACATGTTCCTTAGTAGGAATTGAACATTGGTGGAGGTGAAAACAAATCTTACTCGCAACAACTTGAACTAAAACCCAAAAAAAAAATATCATAAACTTTGTACCTTGAGGCAAAGGGGTATCCCATTTATGGATGTGCTTATAATAGAATCATAAACTTTTTAACTTAGGGACCCTTTGTCCCAAAATCAGAATATCCAATAGAATCTGTCTTGAATACAGATTACTCTAACAAGTTACTGTTATTGATTTAGTATAGTTAAAAATTTATAGATGCGCTTATAATAAAATTATGAACTTTTTAACTACCAGACCCTTTGTTCCAAGATCTGGGTATTGATTATTCTAACAAGTTACTATTATTAATTTAGTATAGATAAAAATAAATGCATTGCAAATACAATCTTTCCAACAAAAAACAATTCACTATGGTTAAAAAAAAATTGCCCTACTCTCTCTCTTTTTTTCTTTTCTATATGATGTTTATCCTCCATGACATTTTCAATGTTTTAATTATTTATGATTAAGTTATTTGTTTAAAATTTTATTTTAGCATTTTCAATAATATTTGTTAAAAATTCTTTTACTGTTTTATCTTTTACAGTGAAAACATTTACTTTTTAACTTTAATAATATGGACGCGAAGACATCTACTTTTTAACCTTAACAGTATTTACACAATGTGAGAAATCATTATACTGTTCTACCTTTTTTAACTTTATTACAGCTGATTAACATATTTCTTTATAAAATTTAAACACTAGTAGAAACAAAAACCAATCTTCAAACCATTTGAAAAACCAAAACCAATCTTACTCCCAACAATTTGAATTAGAACCCGGAAGAAAAATCATAAGCTTTGAAAGCGGTCCATCCTATTTATGAATGTGCTTATAACAGAATCATAAGCTTTGTACATTAGGGAAAGCGGTTCATCCTATTTATGAATGTGCTTATAACAGAATCATAAGCTTTTTAATTGGTATAAGCATATCCATAAAATTTATATAGATTGCTCTATCAAATTACTGTTTTAACATATTTAAAAACAAATCCACTCTGAATACAGATTTTTCGGACCCAACACAATTTTCTATGATTTTTTTTAAATGATATATATACTTTGTGATAATTTTTTGATATTTGGTTATTTTTAAGTTGCATTCAAACGGATATGGATAAGGGTTTAAAAAGGATTTAAAATGGATAGGACAGATTTTAAAACAATTTAGATAGAAAACAGTGTATATATATTTTATATTATTATTCATCTTTGAGTGGGCCTAATGGTTAAGAGCATGTGTTTTTTCTTAAGAGGTCATATGTTCAAAACCAGAGGGGGTAGAGTATGTATGCCTTCGTAGACTTAGCAGTCAAATCGCTGGGTGGAGGTGGGTCCCTTGTCCCACAAACAAGGGGGTCTCATACACCAATTTGGTGTCTGGATTGGCTGTGACCTTAAAAATGGATATTATTATTATTATTATTATAAATAAATCATCATTATCATCAATTCAGTATAGATATTGTCATCATCAATAGCATTTATTATAACATTCAACATATTATTATCATCATAAGTAATGTAATCAGAAATGCTACAACCTTTTGTGCTTTGGGGTCCAACTTTTTCAAAGAATGTGTCATGTATGGTAGATGGTATCTATCTTCCTTGCACGACAATTAAAAGGCCATGGGATCATTGGGATATTCTGTCAAGACCTATTTGAACATTTCAATTTTCTCAATGTCAGCTTCGTATCTTGACTATATACAGGCAAAAGATTAGCTAGAAAAGATTTGTTATATTGAAGGGATTTACTAAATCAAAAGCAAAATCAATAACAATTAACAAAACCTTAACCAAACTGAAAATTATAGCTCAAATAAATCTCTTTATGAAAACATTAATCAAACCCTTCTGTTTGTACTTTTGAATATCTTTTTCTGTTTGTATAAATTTTTGAATAAATTTTCATGTGCTTTAACATTTTAAGAGCCATTACAATCACGATTTAAATATAGAAACAAATCCAAAAAAATAAAAAACCCTTGGAAACGTATCCAATTCCAAATCTGAAGTTTCGGATTTTTTGAAACGAAACAAAAACGTTTTTACGGGGTTTCTGACAAAAATAATGTCCGAAACGAAAACGGGGATCCACATTTCCTACAATTTCTTCAGACCTTTCCGGTATCTTAAGTTTATTTGTGAGTAAGTTTCTGACAAAAATAATGTCCGAATCGAAAACAGGGATCCACATTTCCTACATTTTCTTCAGACCTTTCCGGTATCTCAAGTTTATTTGGGTTTTACTCACATTTAGCCATTTTAAAAACAAATCATTATATTGTTTTGAGAAAATAAATTATTATACTTTTTGACCAAATTTTTTTTATATATATTTAATTTGTTTATAAATATGAATTTTTTATATTTTATTTCTTTTAATTTTCATTGTTTGTTTGAGAAAGGATTCCATTCTTTCTAACAGCAAGCAATCTTAAAATAACAGCAGGCTTGAATTTATGTTTTCATTTTACTTCTTCTCATCTTTAATATTTTTTTACAAATTAACTATTTAATATATTATATTCCGTCTTTTTTTTGGATTTTTTTCCCTTCAGAATTTATTTATTAATAAAGATAAAATTTTAAATTTTATTTTTTAGTTTGTTGTTTTTTTTCCATTCAAATATTTTTATTTTGTTCCTTATGATTTTTGATGTGTTTTTTCAAATTAACCATTTCTATATGACATCTGTACAATAAGAAATATCTGTATAATAAGAAATACTAGTCCAGTCTGTAAGCTGTTCCTCGAAGGAAAAATGTTATGCATTGTTTACTGCTTTGTCTTTCCTTCATTGGGAAATTAGTTACATGCTGCAAACTGGAAATTAAAGCCGTAAATTTAGACGTGGACCCATAAGACCTAGATCATAACTGCTTTGAAAGATAGGCAGAGAGCTAGCTATCCAAGCCGCGTCCCTTTATTATCAATGGGAGTCCTGCCCACATCAAATTGTGATTAAACCATGGAATGGGAGGGCTGGTGTCGAATGAAGCGATTATGGCTTGACTCCCTGCTTTTGTCATCTCCATACGTGTCACTTGTCCATCAGCTTCCCACATGGTTGCTTAATGTTGTCATCTGTTTTCCTCACTAGCTAACCCTTGTAAAGATAGATAGAGAGCTAGCTACCCAAGCCACGTAATAGAAGTCCTGCCCACGTCAAATTGTGTTTAAACCATGGAATGGGAGGGCTGGTGTAGAATGAAGCGATTATGGCTTCAGTCCCTGCTTTTGTCACCTCCATACGTAGCTTACCACATGGTTGGGTAATGTCCCATCTGTTTTTCTCGTTAGCTAACCCTCTCACGATACATTTGGGATGTCTGGAGACCAGGTGTCTAATGACATTTATTTCAGGCTCACTAAACTTCTAGGTAAATCTATGCCCGTTTTATTCATGGTACACAATGTTATTAGAACCGAATTGGTGATCGAACTCATGAATTTTGTGGACCATGGAACCAGTAAAAAAAATAAAAAAATCAGTGTACCAAAAACACATATAATATTTAAATTTTAAAGAAAAAGATATATATATGTGTATTTATATGAATCCAAACTATTTATATTCAAATAAGTAAAAGTTTTCATTTATAGCATGTAAGAGTGCATATAACCAAAATAGTATTGAGTGTAATCCATCCCTAAACCGAAAATACATTAACAAATGCATCATGCTGCAACAAATACCTACATATCATCAAAATCAATGCCTATATTGAGATCTTGGTCATCAATATAACTCTCTAAGCATTAAAATAAGATAGAAAAAACTTAGCATTTAAATTAAGATTTTTTTGAGTGATGG
>APFE031101497.1:0-25548 GCA_000404065.3 Pinus taeda
TGGTGCTACTTAGCACAGAGATTTCCAAGTGGAAAATCCCAACTCTCCTTTGGTGAGCCTAGAGTGTCACCCTATGAGAGATTTTGGAGTTGAGTGGAGAGCCAAAACCAAGCTGTTATGAGCCCATTCATCACTGTTTAGCCACTGCGAGTTTCTGGGAGGATGCAGAAGCAGATGTTTGTGGTACTTGTAGGAGGAGATTCCTGAGGAGTTTCACTTGAGGAATTTGCAGGAATTTTCCTTGAGGAAGGGCGTGTAATTTGGAGGGTTGCAGAGCTACAGATAATTGCTTCTGTGAGGGCCAAATTTATGTCTCCTATGGCTTGCGCAGGGATTATTTCTGTATTAATTTGCAGAGCAGAATTAGAGCAGGAATTGTGTCGGATTGGGGCATGAATTTCACTCACATTCCTGGAGGAAATTTTACAGGAATTTTCCAGTGAATTGAGGGAGTATTGGAGCAAAATTTTAGCATCATTTCTGCGCAGGACGCAAGGCCAACAGTTGGAAGAAAACACACTAAATTTGGGTAATTCTGGGCAGTCGGAATTAGCCCAAGAGCTTCCTGGGTTTTGTTAGTTGGGGGTTGAGGAACTCAGTCTTAATTTTGCAGAATTTTTGGAGCAGATTTGAGGCCCCAAATGACAGATTGCCTCAAACAGCAGTTGCAGAAAATTTTTGAGCAGAGCATACTACCAGTCTAGCCATTTTCAGCGAGGAGATTCACACATATTCACCTGGGTATTGCATGCTTGCTGTAGCAAGCCGAGGTGCTCCCATTCCATCTCATATTTTACAAAGTTGGCTTACAATTTGCAATAAAATGGCTCAGAATTATTGCTTCTGCTCCATGATGTTCTAAATGTTTTTGCATGTGTGAAATTTTCAGTTGCATGTTCCAATTAATCGCTGTAGCTTAGTTCATGTTCTTGGTATTCACTGTATTTCTCCGAGTAGAATATTACATATAATTACAATTTGTTGATAACTATGGGTGCCATTGTTGCAAGGTTATCATGCTCTTGTTTACATTGTTACCATCATCATACCTTGCATTTCATAAATTTTTTTGGCCCCATTATGTATTCCCCTTTCATAATTCAAAAATTTATCATGTTCCTTGTTTCTGGCCATCATTAGCATCCTCTTGTGCATACTCATGGGTTTGAGCATGTAGACTTGCTATAGCAACTGGCCTAGTTCTAAATTCAGAGTCTTGAACATAGTCTATTTTGGGGAATTCCCCATGATGCAATTGCTTATGCTGTGCTTCTTCTATGGCAGAAGAGCCCATGCCCATGTTTTTACCTTCTTCTGATCCGTTTTGGCAGCCTCTATATGGTCAGAAGGTACTTGCTGAAGGTTCTCAGTACTTACACTAATTGGTCTGCTTATAAATTCCCAATCTCCAACATAATTTATTTTCAGGAATGGCTCATTATCTGACCATTCTCTGTTTCTTTCATGGTAGAAAGAAGACAATTCTTACCTTGTTTCTCATAGTCTTTCCTTGTACTATCATTCACGGCTTCAATATTTACCCTCCTGCCAATTCTTACCATGTTTCTCATAAGCTTTCCCTGCACTATCAATCAGGACTTGATTGATGTTCTCCAAGGCATTCAGGGCATCAATCTTTACCCTCCCGCCAAGTTATTTGATTAACCTCTTCATAAGTTTCCTTACCTTGTTAAGAATAATACTTTTATTTGACACACCCAATTGTCCGGCCTATTTGGCTTCATCGTTTGTGACTTTATCATAGTCAAATTTTATGTCATTCTTTTCTATGCTATTTTGGAATTGATCTATTGATTGATGGCAACCATCAAGACTCTCTGCTCATCCCGTGCAATCTTCTATGCTCTTTGCCTCCTGCCTATTGACCTCTCTAGAAATTGAGAGTCCTCCATATGGCTATTGTCCTGCCCAACAACCACAAATGTCATCCTTGCAACAAATAGCTGTTGCTGCTTTGAATCTAGCCTATCATAAATCACTATTGGCTTTCATTCTTTCTAACTTGGAGTGCAAATGAGGAAAGCAATTGTGTTAATTGGATGCTTCCAAATAAAGGAATAACCTTTGGAAAATTCCCAATGTAGTTGCTCCCATTGATCATTGGAGATAGTAATATATCTCTTCTTCTATGCCATTGTCAATGCTGAAAACCAAATTAACAATGAAAGGATACCTCTTCATCTCCAAATGTATTCAACTCATTCCTTCGCTTTCTCCTTCTCCATGCAACCCTCCCAAATTGAATGGGTACAAGCCCATATCCAGAATCGTGTTAAAATAAGCTCATTTGGAATAGTTTGACTGGATTCAAAACCCATTTGGGCTGCTTCGGCATCATGCAAAATTTCCATTCTTTGAGTGAATTTACATTCAACATATTATATGAATAATAATCAACTGTATATAGATCTACAAACCTAAAGCTGCTATAGATTGCTTGAACCCAAGACCCAACTAGATTCATCCAAATGCAGAGAAACTGTATAGATCCATCTGCTCTGCCTACACAAATTCATAGACTATATAACCTTCCCAGCTGCAACGGAGTAGCCAAAGACTTATCCAAAGTTTTTTTTTTCTTTTAAACTAAAATGTGAGGAGTATCCCTTGCTACTTACTCCTCTGGATCATGCAACCGGATTCCCCTATAGCTCCAGAGGACTAAGACAATGAGCCAACACCCCCTTTCCCTCCTCGCCGTCATCATGGACCTCATGTTCAACTCTCTCTCTCTCTATGGGCTCTTCACCGGGTCGTTGCTGCGGTTTTAGACATGTTCATGCTCATGAGGATGTCCTATTGTTTGCATTTTTCATTACCTCATTTTGCATATATATATATATATGTTTTGTATTAGATCTAGCTTTTCTAGGAGTGGCATTTGCACTCCCACATTGTACTCTTACTAGATGTATCCTCTAGTCCCATTGACCTACTTTTGTGGTCATTCATTGGACATTAATAAAATTATCTTATCTTATGTGCTTACTTACTTGCCCATGGCAAAGGTAAGTTCCTAATAGGTCTTACTTGATCATATTGAAGTGTCCTTTCAGATTGAAGTATGGGGGTTTACGCAGTGCATTATATTAGATATCATTTTGGGATTTCAACTGCGTTAAGTAAGTCATTCACGTATGACCATTTCCATGAGAGGTAGTCGTAACTGACTAATTTCTCATGATTTTTGAATAGTTCACTTAGCACTCATTGCATCGGGTGATGCTCACAGGGGTGAAGAAGTGGGATTAAAACTAGTGAAATGTGGAGAACGAATCACATAGCATCAATCATCACTTCCGGGGCTTGCACCCGGTAACCAGGACTTCCCAGGAGGTCACCCATCCCAGAACTCCTCTGGCTCAAGCGCGCTTAACTGTGGAGTTTTTCCACAATCAAGCCCACTTAGCTTGCTACCCCATTTGCAAAACCTTAGCAAGTATTGTGCCTCATGAACCATTCAAGTAAGAGATCCCTTGACTCTTTTTGAATTTAAGTATGGGGGATTACGCAGTGCATTATATTAGATATCATTTTTGGGATTCAACTGCGTTAAGTAAGTCATTCAAACGTATGACCATTTCCATGAGAGGTAGTCGTAACTGACTAAATTCTCATGATTTTTGAATAGTTCACTTAGCACTCATTGCATCGGGTGATGCTCACAGGGGTGAAGAAGTGGGATTGAGACTAGTGAAATGTGGAGAACGAATCACATAGCATCAATCATCACTTCCGGGGCTTGCACCCGGTAACCAGGACTTCCCAGGAGGTCACCCATCCCAAATCTCCTCTGGCTCAAGCGCGCTTAACTGTGGAGTTTTTCCCACAATCAAGCCCACTTAGCTTGCTACCCCATTTGCAAAACCTTAGCAAGTATTGTGCCTCATGAACCATTCAAGTAGAGATCCCTTGACTCTTTTTGATTTAAGTATGGGGTTTACGTAGTGCATTATATTAGATATCATTTTGGGATTCAACTGCGTTAAGTAAGTCATTCACGTATGACCATTTCCATGAGAGGTAGTCGTAACTGACTAATTTCTAAGAAAGGGATTATCTACTAACCTGATATTTCCTCTATGGAACTAAAATTTTCCTCTTGATAGTTCCTTAGTCAATATGTCTACATCCTGTTCCTCTATAGGAATGTAATCCAACAACATGATTCTCCTCTGCACACAATATCATAGATGGTGATACCAAATCTCAATATGCTTGAAGTGATCATGAAAAACTAGATTCTCAGAGAGTTTGATACAACTTTGATTGTCACAATAAATCTCTGTAGGATCCATTTGCTGACCAAATAACCTAATAAGGATCTTCCTCATCCAGACAACTTCACAAGCTGCTTGACTAGCAACCATGTACTCTACTTCTGTCAAACTAAGTGTAATTGATCCTTGCTTTCTATTGTAACAAGAAATTGTTTATGACCCAATACTAAATATTCCCCCTGATGTGCTCTTCCTGTTGGAGGGACTCCCTACCCAATCTGCATCTATGAAGCCTTGAAGCTTCACTCCCTCTATCCATCTGTACCAAAGAACAAACTGAGTGGTGCCTATGAGGTACTCAACACATGTTTAGCTACCTTCCAATAAAGTTTGTTTGGCTTAACCATTGCTTGACTAAGTTGGTTAACTGCAAAACATATGTCTGGTCATGTGTTCGCCAAATACATAAGTGAACACACAAGCTGATTGTAAATAGTAGTCTCCACTACTTCACTTGAAGTAGCATCTTCCTTCCTCCAATTGGCAGCAATAGGAGTCTCCATGGGATTTCTTCTCTCTATGTGGAACTTCTTTAGCATCTCATTGGTATACTTTCCCTGAGAGACAAACAATTCCTTATCTCCTTGCCATACTTCCATACCAAGGAAATAATGCATGAGCCCTAGGTCCTTCATCTCAAATTCTCTTGCAAGATCCTCTTTGCAAGACCTTACTAGCTTCTCATCACTTGTTAGAATTAAATCATCGACATATAATACTATAATAAATAATTTACCTTTAACCATAATAAGGTAAAGGTCTTCATCTGCTTCACTTTTGGTGAAGCCCAACCTAGTGAAATAGTTGTCAATCCTGGTGTACGAAGCACAGGGTGGTTGTTTCAATCCATACAACGCTTGTTTGAATCCACACACATGCGACTCCCTATTGAAGGTCTCAAATCATTCTGGCTTCTCAATGTACACCTCTTCCTCGATCACTTAGTTGAGGAATTTTCTCTTCACATCCATTTGATGTATCTTCCATCCCATCTGTGCTAAAAGTGCTAGAATATATATAATTGAAGAGTACCTTTCTACTGGGGAAATTTCTCCTCGTAATCAATTCCCTCCACCTGAGAGAACCCTTTGGACAAAAATCTGGCATTATGTTTCTCCACACTCCCATTTGATGCTTTCTTTACCTTGTAAAGCCATCTGGAACTCCCCACTAACTTGTTTTCTGGTCTTGGGACCACTTCCCAAACATTGTTTCTGATAATGGAGTCATAATCCTCTATAATGGCATCAACCCATACTAGTTGTTACACTTTTTCCTTTAATGAGGATGACTCAATCTCTACACTCTCGCTCATCAGAGCCATGTAGCTAGTGTACAAATCTGGTGACCTCCTCTACCTGTGTTGTGATGTGGGTGCTCCCACATTCTCTCTAGCATCATGCATTAATCCGTCAGCCTCTCAGGTGCACTTCCTTCCATCTCTGGAAGTCTCTGCATGAGTGGGTGCTTCCACTCTCTTCTCCTTTGCATGTGGTTGCTCCACATCATCTTGAGGTTCTTCCTTTGGAGATAAAAGCTCTTCATTTGGATATAACTAAAGTTCCCTCTCAAGGGAACATCTCACGACCTTCTCTTCATTGAACTTCACATCTATTTGAACCACTTTTATCATGTGAGATGGAATGTACACTCGATAGTTGTGAGGTGTATCAGTGTACCCCCAAAATATGCCCAAGTCAGCGATTGGTTCTATATTTTTCCTTGCATCATTGGTAACAAGACAATAAGTTGATGAACTAAAGATCCTGAAGTGTTCCACATCTAGTTTCTTCCTTGAAAAGATTATTTTTGTGTACTCACCCTGAGAATCCAATGAGGACTTCTGTTCTGCACATACACAACTATGTTGCATGCTTCAGCCCACAACTGCAATGGTAGCCCCTAATCATGTAACATTTCCTGTGTAGATCCCACAATACTTCTATTATTCCTTTTAACCACCCCATTCTGTTGTGGGTTATGGGATGTTATTAAATCTCGTCGAATGCCTTTTGATGCACATAATTTTTTGAATTCATTTGATACATATTCTCCACCATTATCGCTCTTAAGAGTCTTCACTTTCTTGCTAGTGTATTTCTCAACAAGTGCTTTAAATTCACAAAATTTAGAGAATGTCTGATCTTTCTTCTACATGAATAAAGTCCAAGAATTACGTAAAAAATCATCTACAAATATCACATAATACCTGTGCTTGGACGTGGATGCTGTCAAGAATGATCCACACACATCTGAGTGAACTCTTTCAAGGATCGGTTGCACTCGAATGTCCTTATCATGAAAGGTGGCTTTTGTGTACTTCCCCAATGTGCACCCTTTGCATGTATATGTCTACTCTAGTGCACCCTTGGGAAGTCCTGTAGAAATATGTTGCATGATATTCAAAGCTCCATGTTGCAAGTGGCCCAATCTTCTATGCCAAAATTCAATGATATCTTGACTTTGCACCTTCTCTTCTTTTGTGCTCAAAGCACCACAATCTTCTACATCCAATTTATAGAGGTTCTTCACTCGAACCATGATCTGCTTCACTTGTCTTGAGGCTATGTGACAAAGGAAAGCCTTTCCTTTTCTAAAGATAACATTGTAGCCATAGTCCTCCAACATAACAATTGAAACTAAATTCTTCTTCAGACTTGGAACATACATGAAATCTTTTAATGTGAGAGGAGAACCATACTCCCTCTTAAAAGTAACAGTAACGATGTTGGTTGTGCTATACCTTCCATCATATCCAATTTCATGTGCATCTAGAGGTCCTTCTCCTCCAAGTCAATGAAGAATTCTTTGTTGTCGGTCATATGGAATGAGGCTCCACTTTCCAGATACCACACACTACCCATCACCGATGTCACCATGCAAGCCATGAGGATGAAATCCAACTTGAATCATGAAGCAAGAGCTCCACCTTCCGCTCCTCCTGAGGGCTTCTTGACGACCTTATTGTATAGACACTTTGTGGCATAGTGTCCTAGCTCATGACAGTGAAATAAATTAATCTTCAACAAGTCCTTCTTGTCACCCTGACCGGAATCAAATTTGGAATGGTATGACTTCACTTTCCCTTTATTTTCCTTTCTAGCTAAGGCATAATTATCCTCATCATCATGCTTGGATGAGGATCCATATATGGTGTTCCGTCAAATCTCTTCTTGCACCAAGCTATACCACAGACGCTCCCACTCTGGTAGCTTCTCCCTCCCATTTACTGAATCCTGGTAGTTTTGCTAGCTCTTGGGAAGGCTTAGAAGAGCTAGGCTGACCATCTCATCTTTAACAATCGTAACGCCAACACTTCCAAGCTCATCCTGACATTGGGTCAACTTGGTCAAGTACTTTGGTATTGTGTCGGCCTTCTCCATCTTGATTTTCTTGATCTTGTCCTTCAGTGCCAACTTCCTGTGGTCACTGCTGTTCTGAAACAGGGTTGTCAAGGCCTTCCACATTGCATATGGAGACTCCTTCCTGTGGAGTTTTGAGAAAATATTATTTAAAACTCCTTCTAGTATGATCCTTCTCGCCTTTGCAACACATTTCCTCCACTCTTCCAGATCTTGAGCATCAATTGTTGGATGCTTAGGAATATATTTGTCTATGAATTCCTTTAGCCTGTTGTCTTCCAGCACTGCCTCCATCTTATCCTTCCAAGAAATATAGTTCAAACTACATTCAAGGGCATATTTGAGTCTCAATCCGTAGAACGAAATCCTCCTGGCTCTGAAGAATGATACTGCAAATTCGATTTCACTTGCAAAAGACAAACTCGTATTCTCCTCTTCTAGAGTGATTTATGCTCTGATAGCATGTAGATATTTTTTGTAGATTCAAACTACTAATTGTAATCTACTAAAATAATAGACTTGAATGTACTCTACTCATCAGCAAAAACAATTAAACAATTGTGAAATCACAAAGCATAAAAGAGAAAGAATTCAATCAACACATTACACAATGATTTCCTAGGAAAACCACAACTACAAACCCCTTCTATCTGTATATTTCATTAGTCAGAAAATATGAGAAAATTACAATGCTTTTCTCAAGCCTGAGCAACCTCTACACTATCACTATCTGTCTCACTATTTCCTAGACAAGCCTCAACCAACACTTAACCAAATTTTGGCTTACCTAAGTCCCTATTTCCTTGCGTTGTTTCCTTCAGAATTATCCCCCTATTAATTAGGGAAATTCCTCAATTAGAATTGTGCAATCCTCACAGGCCTTCCTCTGACTAAATGCACCACCTTTACAATTCAAATGGTTATAAAATTGATAGTACATTTTCCTTGAACTCTAATCTCAACTTGGTAACTCTCAGATCTAACATGCATGAGTTATTTATTAGTGAATCATCAGTTAACTAGTTGCACACATGAAGCATCACCCCATTGTCTGACCTCCTACTAGTTCCTCCATCAACGTGAACTAGTTTAACTAACTCTAACTCGGTTAAACTGAATTAATTAATTACAACTCAAAATAAACTCAACCAGGGCTCCTATAATGTAGGAGACACTCTAGATGACTTAAGTTAGACCCTCAAATTGAATTAACTGAACCAGATACAACTGAGTCAATTTAACTTAGTTAACTCGTACAAGTTGTCTTATGACGTGCAATTACAATTTTATTCCTAATTTAATTCAAGGACAAAATTAAATTAGGATTTTCTTGTTGCATTTTCAACATTTATATACATTCATATTTCTATTCCAAAATACATAGTTGTTCCCATTAAGTATTGGAATTCCCATCTTATTCCACTCCATGATCTCCTTCTAGTTGTTAAACTACTAGTGAAGGATCCAACACTGATTCCAATTGTTGGAAATAGTGAGAGGGCGGTGAATCCTTATTTCTTAACAATTAGTAACTTATTAATATTTTCGTATCATTATTTAATCTTTGGCATCAATTTAAAACATAAATATGTAGTAGACAGTGGACACAAGATTTTTTAGGTGGAAACCCCCTCTGAGACAAAAACCACTGAACACTTATCTAATAATTTATGAGTACATTAATGCTTTATCTCCAACTGAGAAAGGGAATCCCCAATTCCATAGTACTCTAGAAAATCCTTCAATTTTCTAGCTCCAATTGGAAGGATGCTCCAATGCTTTGGTTTTATCAACAACAACTAAAAGGATACTCCAACACCCTAGCAAGCTCCAAATTTGCCTAACACCACCCAACCACCCTGAAATGATAATGAATTGACACAAATTGTGGGCTCTTGTACCAAGAAAAATGACCCACTTACATTGAATATACCTATACAAATTATGTGGGTTCATGTGCCAGGGACAATGATCCACACACAACTTCAACGATGATTGCCCTTACAATTATACAATTTTAAAACCCTTATTCCAGAAGCCCAACTGCTACTTGCTACAAATGACTGAACTCTTGCAATCCGATTAATGAAACTGGGCTTTATTGCAAATTAGTGAAACCCTTAGCCTAATTGATCAAATATGAACCTCTCACTGTGCTATATAAGCCACTGAACCATAATTCTGACAGAAGATGCCAACTGAGACTAATGTGAAACTCTTCGTTCAATTGATCAATGATTCAAGACCAATGTTTTCAAACCAATTATTTATAGTACATAAAATAGAGCATTGTGATGACAACGAAGACACTGCTATAGTAAAAATGATGATACAACCCAATTGCTTATTACTAAAAGTATGAAACTCTAACCACATATTTCTCTATTTTTGCTTGTATATCATTCATATTTATAAACATTCAAACAATGTAAAACATACCACTATTTTCTTATCAAGTCACCTTGGAACATAAGACCATAAATGTAGTGAACATTCTTCAAACTTGCTAATATATATATATATATATATATATAATTATAATAATATATAATATATATATATATGCTAATATATATATATATATATATATATTAAGACAAGCTTGAGATACAAGACATAGACACACTTCTTTGTTGGTGATAGAACTACATGATTAATTTCAATGAAATGCCTTATTGGTTAGATGACCCTTTAATTGAATTGTTGGCACCTTAAGAACTTCAAAAACAAGTTTCAGAAACAAATACAAATGTATTTGAAAAGACTTAAATGCCTAAACAAGTAGTGTTCAAGAGAGTCGAGGTTACATTTATTTTTGTTCTCACAAAATTCCTTGTGATAATGATATAGAGAAAGGGCCACAAAGAGAGTTTTTGATTCCCTAAACCAGAATCCTTATGACCTTGTACCAAAATAATTACTTCGCTAGATTGTCCAATATAATCTTTTCTTCAGGGCCGAGATTTGGAAAGTTGATGAAATAAGTCTTGCTTATTTCAACCGACTTCAGTTATGCTCCTTATGACCAAGCCATAAATGTAGTCCCATATCACTTTCCAGACTCTGATTATAGAGATTAGGGTTATCAAAATATGATCTCATTCTACTCATATCATACCTTAACCATCATCAAGGATCCACAATTTATTCATGTAATTGAGCTGATTTTTCTCACTATATAAGCACAAAATGAGGGTTGAATGGATGCTCCATCAATCCAACCAAACCTCAAAAAATGGTGCCCTAATGAGGGTTAAAAGATACTCCCTCACCTATAAGAGAATAGTCCCAATGATGTCCTTATACCTGAAAAATAAACCATAAAAATACCTTAGTTCTACAAATTCAAGCCTCTCTTCAGATACAACCTTACACCATAGGGCCTGAAATGTATTTCAAAACACAATTTTAGATGACATTAATTCAAAGTTCATGCATTAAAGGTGAAATCTAGGCCTCTTATAAATTTTGGAGGGGCTCTTAGGGACCAACAAATTTTCACTTTTGGAGGGGAAAAACAATTTAAATTTTAAATTTTAAAAAACTTAAAACCCAAGGAATGAGGCTGATACCCTTTTTGGAGTTGGGGTTTTAGTTTTTATTTGAATCAAGACCTCTTTCAAGATTTTATATTTCAATAAAAATTATTGATACCTATTGTGAAATTGTTTAACGATAGACTTTTTGATTAAAATCCCATCTTCATGATTTGAAAAATGATAGGGTGCCACATCATCATGTTTTGGGGTTTCAACCCACAACTCGACTTCTTTATCTTCAAACTAGTATAACTCACAAACTGTGAAGGACTGCGTGGTGTGCCACATAACACCAGAATCAACTTAATGAAGGGAATCCAACAAGGAAGGTCCATGATAAAAGAATCATAAATTTCCATGTCATTTTGGCTGACAAAAGGTGGGGAATCTGTTGGTGCTGCTTGGGTTGAAATCAATGACAAAAACATATCAAGAATTGTGTAGAAAATCCTTGTAGATTCAAATTTCTTATGTAATAATCTAAAACAAAAGACTTGAAAATACTTTACTCATCAGCAGAAACAATTAAATGATCGCAGAATCACTATGAATACAAGAGAAAGAATTCAATCAACACATTACACAATGATTTCCTTGGGAAATCCACAACTAAAAACCCTTGCTATCTGTATATTACATTAGTAAGAAAAATGAGAAGATTACAATACTATTCTCAAGCCCGAGAAACCTATGCACTATCTCTATCTGTCTCACTGATTCCTAGACAAGCCCAGGCCAATAATTAACCAATTTTCGGCTTGCCCAAGTCCCTATTTCCTTGCGTTGTTTCCTTGGGAATTATCCCCCCTATTAATTAGGGAAATTCCTCAATTGGAATTGTGCAATCCTCATAGGCCTTCCTCTGACTGCATGCACCACTTGTACAATTTAGATGATTATACAACTCATAGTACATTGTCCCTGAACTCCGACCTAAACTGGGTAACTCTCACATTTGACATGCATGAGTTATTTATGAGTGAATAATTAGTTAATTGGTTGATCAATGTAGTCAACACCACACTACACTGCATGCAACACCACACTACTAGACCTCCCACGAGTTCCTCCAGTAGTTGGAACTAGTTTAACTAATTTTAACTCATTTAAAATGAATTAATTAATTACAACTCCAAATAAACTCAACCATAGCTCCTATAAATTAGGATACACTCTAGATGACTCAAGTTAGACTCTCAACTCGAATTAACTGATCCAACTAAGTCAAATTAACTTATGAATCAGTAACCGGAGAACCCACAGTATGAACATTTTTATGCCAACGTTTCAAATCCCAAATGGGATCCATCATCAGGACTTTAAGAATGATGATAAAAGCTGAGCTGCTTTAGAGAAATAAATACTTATTGAGGTTAAATTTTTGGAACAACACATTGTCGGCTGGGAAATTTATTAATTAATTTTATTAATTTTATTAAAATAATTTTATTAATTTGAATTAATTAATTTATTTTATTTTATTAATAATTCATTTAATTCTATTAATTTAATTAGAATAAATAAAATTGTTAAATTAATTGATTTGATTTAATTAAAATAAATAAAAATATTAATTTTATTTAATTTATTATTAATTTAATTTAAATAAAATTATTAAGTTTAATTTTAATTTAAATTTATTAATTTATTATACATTTTATTATTAGTTATTTTATTAATTTATTAATTTTAATATTTTTATTATTACATTAACTTTATTAATTTATTTTATTAATTTAATATTAATTTTAATTAATTCTTTTATTAATTTAATTTAAATAAAATTATTTTGTATAAATTATAATCCCTAATAATTAATTAGTTATAACTAAATTAAATTAATTAATTATGATTAATTTATAATTATTATATGGAAATTAATATACTAATTAATATATAGAAATTCATATATCCTTCATTTTATTAATTATGATTAATTATAATTAATTAATATGGTAGTTAATATATTAATTAATATATAGAAATTTATATATTATTGTTGTATTTTAAGGTTAATTATTATATATTTGTTAATATTAAAATATGGTTATTAGAATATTTTACCTGCTTACCTGCTATACCTGGGATGAGTTTGCGATCTTGATTCCTTGATCAAGGGAAGCCAGCTCCTGCTAATCTCCATACCGCTATCCCTGTTTAGATTATGAGGATGCTTGATAATTTCAAGCGCTTCTCTGATCTTTCGTCTCTGATGTTGCTCCTCCCTTGCGATAATTGATGCGCTTTCGAGGCAGATATGGTGCTTAGTCTTTGCGGAGTGCTCAGCCAAGGCTGAGGTATGAGATCTTTCATTCTTAATATTAGTGCCATGTTCCTTGAGCCTTGTCTGTAGGGAGCGACCTGTTTCACCAATGTAGCTTTTTCCACATGAACAATCTATTTTGTAGAATTTTGTAGACTCCTTTGAGCTGATGTTTGTCAATATCATCTTTTATAGACCTCAAACCTTGCCTAATAGTTCCAGGGGCTGAGAAATGCGTGATGATGTTTTTCTTCCTTAAGATTTTAGAGATTTTGTCTGTAACTCCATGGATATAAGGTAGAAAAACTTTACCACCCTAAGGCTGGTCTTGAGCCTTAGATTTATGAGATAGCAACTTTCTTTCGGCTTTTTCTATGGCTCTTTTAATCTCTTGTTCTTTGTAGCCTATGCTTTTGAAGGTTGAAACCAAATGCTTCTTTTCTTCGTTCAGATGCTCTGAGTCAGATATTTGAAGGGCTCTGATGGCAAGGGTGTTTAGAACCCCAAACTTCTGGGCTGGGTGATGGTGGGATTCAACATGAAGGTAACTTTCTGTGTGGGTTGACTTCCTGAAGACTTTATGCCCTAAAGAGCCATCCTCTTTTCTGATGATTAGAACATCTAAAAATGGGATGCTCATGTTTTCCTCAAGTTCCATAGTAAATTTTATTTCTGGAGAGATAGAATTTAGGTGAATGAAAAACTTGTCAAGCTTTGGTTTACCATGAGTCCATTTTATATTTGTATCGTCGAAAAATCATTTCCACCAGGCTGGTTTTAAAGGATATGATTCAAGGGCCTTCTTTTCAAAGTATTCCATGTATAGGTTGGCCACGATCAGCGAGAGGGGAGATCCCATTGCCACACCAGATGTCTACTCATAAAATACTCCCTGGAAGGTGAACACAGTTGACCTTAAGCAGATTTCAGCCAATTTTGCAGTCCCTGGATCAGTAACATCTTTTATAACCTGAATGGCCTCATCAAGAGGAATCTTGGTGAATAAGGATACCACGTCAAAGCTGACAAGGATGTCATCACGCTCAATCCTTTCATTTTTAATGAGATTTACAAAGTCCTGGGAGTCTTTGATGAAGGAATCAGTGTTACCGATAAGGGGTTTAAGAATTTTAGCAACATACTTAGCAAGTTCATAGGTTGGGGAGCCAATAGTATTTACTATCGGTCTAAGGGGGACGCCTTCTTTATGGATCTTGGGTAATCCATAGATTCTAGGGATAGATTCACAGGAGGGTATTAATTTCTTTTTTAATTTATCGTCAAGGTTGGAATCTGAGATGATCTTTTTTACATCCTTCATGATTTTGGGGATGGGATTACTATTCAGCTTCTTATAACTGCCACATTTTAGGTGATCATTCATTTTCCTTACATAGTCATCTTTATCCAAGATGACTGTTGCTCCTCCTTTATCTGCTTTAAGAACCACAATTTTGTCATTGCTCCGCAAGGATTTGAAGGCCTTTTGTTCTTCCTTACTCAGGTTTCTTTTGGGGTTTTGGCTTTCCTCATGATGAGAGAAAATTATTGTCTCAACGCTTCTTTCTCATCTACAGGAAGGTTATTAATCCCATCCTCTATGCTACATATCATCTTTTCAATAGGGAGGTTTTTAGGAGCCACCGCAAACCCCATACCTTTGCTGAGAACATTAATGACTTCAGGATCTAGTTCTTGGGAAGACAGATTGACCACTTTTTTTTTAAATTTTGACTCACAGTAGTTTGTTGTGATTCTGGTGCCATCTTTGGAACTCCTTGAAGCATCTTGATTGTTTCTGCCTTCCGCGCTATTATTAATAAAGCATTCATTGTCTAACCCATTACCACATTCGCCCTTGCTATTGATCATCACATACTTATTACAGCTACCCTTTCCACTACCTGAGCCATGAATATGCGTACCACCATTAAAGCCGTTGATTAAATCATGAGCAGAATCCTGCGCCCTATCTAGCGTACTAACACTGCTGACTAAATTGTCATTAGCGCTGAGGGTGTTGTCAGTGCTAATTATGCCTTTTAGTTGTGAAACCTCACCTGCGCAGTTCATATTTTGGGATCCAACGTGCTGCAAAACCTCATGATTTTGTGAATTATCAAATTTCTGAATTGCACCATCCGAAACTTCACCTGCGCTGTCCATATGCTCACTTACATTGCTCACATTTTGATTATCGGATTTCTAAAAAATGTGGTTCATAGCTATGTCAAACACCCTGTGCATATAACCAGTTACGGGAGTTAACAACGTATCAATTCTGCTTCCGGTGTTATTAATGATTTGTGAATTCTCATATTTTTGAGTTACGCTTTCACCTGCGCTGTTTTGATTATCGGATTTCTGAGTTGCGCTTTCACCTGCACTGTTTTGATTATCAGATTTCTGAGTTACGCTATCCAAAACTGCGTTGTTTTGATTATCGGATTTTTGAATTGTTGTAACATTTTTGCTATCCGAAACGTAGTTCATAGCTGTGTCAAACACCTTGTGCGTATAACCAGTGATGGGATTGAACAACGTATCAATCGTGCTGCCGGTGTAATTAACGTTTAGATCAGCACTCAAAACATCTGCGTTGTTTACGTTATGTGCATTAACTTTACCGGTTGTGTTAACGCTATCATGGTCTTGCGAACTGCCTGGTACGTTGTTGATGCCTCCGTTATCCCCATTGCTTGGAATGACACTGTGTGTAGTATTTCTGCAACCGCTGTTCATTACCGATTTCTAAAGGATTAATGGGGTTATATCATTTACGCTAACCGATGTTGAGTCAGGTTCAATGGCGGGGTGAGAACTGCTTAATAAATTGGAGAATTTCTTCTGTTGCCTTGCTTGAGCCATCTGTCCTTCATTATCAGCTTTCAGAGCAGTCCTGGCATCGATAATAGACCAGAGATTCTTGTGTATGTTGTTTGCTAGTTTAAGGTGTGATGAGAGAGCTAGGCGTCCAAGGTTTTCCAGAGAGGCCCTAACCCTTTTAATTTCTGACCTAATTAGAGAGAAGCTTAGTTTAATAAACGCTTTGTCATTATATTTATTCTGCAATCTATGCTTGACTTGTGCAAATGGAGGAATGATATTATTATCCCGACAGTTTTTAAGAAAATGAAGATCCGCAGCTCTTCTTGCTATCCTCACTCTAAATCTTTCGAGTAAAAGGATTTCACTCCAAGCATCCCCTCCGTATAGGGAAAAAATTTTGGATTTAAGAGATCTGTGGTTTGCATCTTTTGAATCAGTGACCGAAGAATCCACCATATGAACATTTTTATGCCAACGTTTCAAATCCCAAATGGGATCCATCATTAGGGCTTAAGAATGATGATAAAAGATGAGTTGCTTTAGAGAAATAAATACTAATGAAGTTAAATTTTTGGATCAACACACTGTCACCCATAATTCACTCATATAGTTAGTCACCTATGGAAAATTTTACAATGTGGCTCTCCCATTGTTATAGATGTTGTAACGCACACAACTAATCTTCTCCAATCATTCTATTTATCATACCATACAGGTTCCTTAAAATAACCTTCATTATTACCCTGATTTTTCAACTTCATTAGTTGATTGCCAATATTTTCTTCTTTATGTGCATCCTCCTTAGATATACCTTATAGTGATACCTTTAGAGTACCAAGTTATGATTATACCAAACTCTTCCATTATGTTCTAAAATAGGTTGTTTCTTCTTACTGATTTCTTACCCCTGTTGTGATACTTCTTCTCTACCACCTTAAACATCTGATCCAAGTCATCCATAATCACATGAGCAAGTTTCTCCTTTCTATTTCTCTTTAGACATCTTTATCCACTATATGCAATTAAACTTGAATCACGAAACCTCATGTAACATTATACTCAACATCTAAACTCAAATCCAAGTCTGTATGAATTTCCATTGAGAATATAGTAGTAAATGAGCAGATACATGTAATCTGAATGGCAATGGCAGTGCAAAATTAAATTTATTAGAAGATCATATTGAGAGAGTTTTGTTCTTGCAATAATAGACCAGAGAAATGCCAAGCAACTACTATTGCTAAAGGACAATGAGAACAATTATGCAACCCAATTAGTGAATAGTATAATCAATATTCGAGGAATGTTATCTCTGTGTTTTTAGATTAGATTGAACAGTGAAATAATGAACAGATGCTAGTGAACAATGATCATCTAAAGGTAATAAGATATCAGAGTTTATCCATTGTGAATTGGAACAGATTTGACTATTTTAGAACACTTTAATTGGTGACAAATTTCAACTTCTATTATCCAAATACTTCAAGTGCTATGTAAACTGTGTTGTAAAATGAACTGGTGGGAGGTAGTTACACCAGCATTAAAGATTTGTTAGAAAAAAAAACATGCTAGTATAGTATACCATATCAATAGTGAAATATTTCAGAGAAAGATATCTTTGAGATTCTTATGGCTATAAATTATTACTCTAAGGAAATTTAAGAAATCAAACCCCAAAGAAATATTCCACACCATAAACAAGAAGAGACACCGCCACTCGACCCAGAACCAGATCAAATGACTGGGAAGCTTATCCCTCCCCAACACAAAATAAAATCATTTTATTAATTATATGGTCTTCCTGCAAGTGCACCTGCGAAGGCAACACCATATCAAATCCCTTAAATTACAATACATTTAGCCATAGTAATTTTCCGATTAAGACGTAAAATTTCCTGCATGTGTACAGGAACCCAATACGTCACATTAAATGCAGGCAAGGGTGTAACATATTTGTTGCTATAGCTGATACACCAGATACATCTGCTAACTTTTGATATCTCATAAACAAACATGATGCTTTCCTGAAAAAGAAATGCTTGATTGAAAGCGTAGAAATAGCAGAAATCTGTACTTGGTTATAGTGGCACTGTAGGTTACGGTGTTTGCATATATTGATGCTGCTAGCACCACTGAATCTGTTGATCATGCCGATAAAGTGAGACATTTGGCTAGTCCTCATTTAATGAGTGAGGAAGAGCTTCACTATCTAATGAAGGATAAATACTAACCACTGTGATATTGCATCGGAAGCAACCCTGGAGAGAAATTTGCCACTCTGCTCGAGTTTCAAAAAAAATTATAGCTCATTGTCCTCTTTTATGGCCTTGTTCAATCAGTCCTGACGCAAAGTGGCAAGCTTACTTAAATGTTGAACCATAGGTTATCCATTCATAGTTTCCCAGATGCAACTTTTCACAAGGTTTTCCGTCTTCATTGACTTCTCTTTGTCTGCCAAGAAGGTTTTGAGTCCTAAACAAGGGAAAATGTTCATGGCGTTTACATGACTGTTCAAAGAGGGCCGCAAGAGTTGAAGCTCCTTCAAAAGGTACTTCTAACAGAGTAGGAAATTTACTGTTGTGAATGGTGAAACCAATATCTCCAAATTTGAAAAGCACCCCACGTAGTTTCCTGTTCTTAATTTTACCCAAAGCGAGGGAAAATAGCACAAATACCAAAATAGCGATAAAAAGAGTACTCTTCTTTGCATCTCTATGATTATGTTGCAGAGATATTGGTTGCTTTTGTCTACACTTGCCACATGAATAACTCAATTCTTAAAAATGCTCCAAGTTGGTTCCTCTCTACTTTGAAGATCACTCAAGGAGACGAGAAGAAATACATGGTAGCGAACTTCATTGATACTTCTGAGGTTGCAATTTAGCAAAAAAAAAAACAAAAAACAAAATGGGTAGTAATGTTAAAGCTCCTGGAATTGCAATTGCATTGGTTCTCTAAATATTCTAGATAGGAACATTAGACAAAATAATGGTTAAAATATTCTAGAAGAGAGATATTGATGGTCTTGACAATTCTGTGCCCAAAAGGAACAATATACTGTGCTACAATGCCAAATACATACTGCACTCTACAACTCTATTAACATCAAAATTAAATATAAAGTTAATTTCCTAATTAAAATCATAAACAAACAAATAAGCTCATACCTATATTACCTCTAATCGAAGTTTTCCATATGACAACAAAGTTTTGGGGACGACTCTCCACGCAACCGTAGGCTCAATTGTGCAAGGATTCTGCTACAACTAGCCACCCCCAAGCCCTCAATCAACGTACTACTGTCAGTGACTCCTAAGTCTTAGAACACCATCCTCCCAAGAGAATGAAAGATAGAATGCAGGAATGATGGAATGCGGGAATGCCTCTCATCTTCCGCACCATCTATTAAATAGAACAAGCATTGGATGGGAACCACATGCACACACTCCATGTGTCTACATGCGACTTTGATTTTTAGCTTTCTTGTTTTATTTTCTTCTTTTTGATAGCTCTATTGATTTTTTTATTGTTTTCTTTGTTTTATTTCTATTTATTCTTAATTATAGCTTTAGTATAGTTATTACTATTTTATTTTTATTATTTTTATTTATTTTCTTGTATATTTTTAAATATCATTTATTATTTAACATTTATGATTTATTATTTATTTTTTATTTTTATTTTTTATTATTTTATTATTATATTATTATATTATTATTAATTATTTTTATTATTTATTATTTTATTATTAAGGGGAGGGATATTACATTTGGTACCCAGGTATTTTCTCTATCTGGTTCTAAGTTATTTGGGTGTGTTTTGAAATTGGGGTTCCTCATCTTCAATGGTTATATTGTTTAAATAAAAATAATGTTAAATATTTGTGATTCATGTTAGCCACGAGGTGTAAAATCATAAACAATGATATATGGGCAGCCTCAAAAATTCTGGTCCACAAAATAGATATCAATATCTAATTTTTGATGGATAATAGGAGTAACTTGTGGAAGTAGTTGCAATAAAACAATTTCTTACGTCTAACCACACTTCAATTCACATTGTTATGTTGCATGGCTATATTGACTCTCCATTGATATGATTATGGATTAGGGAGTAGGTGATATGCCCTGATGCAATGAAGGCATTATTTTTCTTGTCTTTACAACATTAAAAAAGTGTAATCCAAAACCATGGACCAACACTAATCACCATAAGTAATGCTCAGGAAGATGGCTAAATTGTAACTTTTCCGGTGGAAATCATTCAGATGGTTTGATTCGTAAGAAGTATTAATCATGAATTTATGGTCAAATATAGTGTGAGCATGTATCAAGTTGTTTTGTTGAATATTCATGCACGTGGCATTCAATTAAGCAAATAATATTTATGTCTTTTTGTGTTCTAGTATAGGGGTCATCGTGTCATTGAGATGGAGTGTTGGGATCGATCAACAATTACTGAGACAATTGCATAATCAAATGTTACAAATTTATTTTTTCCATATCTATGTTTTGATTTGATGCCACAATGGTATAATAATAAAATTGCGATGGTTCAAGTGGATAGTAGAAAATCAGTGTGCTTTAGAACTTGAATGTGTAACTCCATCTTGGAGTTAATTGAAGTCTAAGAATGAGTCGTTGTTCAACACAATGCGTATTAGAAGTAGAGCATACAACTATGCATAAAATCCTCCTATGTAATGCTTTATGAAACTATTTGAGTGTGATTTGAGTGCAATATGGTGAGTATGTTGTGTATTGAGATCTACGCTATAAGGTAATGGTGGGATTGATCTAAATTTTAGTCATAGTGTGTTTTGGGTCCACGTTGAATATATTTGTGTATTTGAAAGTTTGAGTGAGATGCATAAATTAGTGCTTGATGTCACATGGTTGGTGCTCAAGTGTAGTGTAGTGCGAATGACAACCTAGGTTATGTGCAAGAGCTTGCGTAGTTCTAGACTAAGTTTGATGATGATGCAGTGAGATAGTATTTGAATAGAAACAATGGTTCAGTAAGAGGAGCCCAAAAATTCTTAATCTTATCTTCAAATTGTAAGGATGGAAGGTTGGAATGGTGGTGCTAGGCAAAGAAGTTTTAGCTTTCTTCAAAAAAAGGAAAAATGTTAATATAAATATTGTATTCGTTTGATGTGATATGGTTAGTTAATGCTCAATGACACTAAATTGTAAGAAAAAATGAAATATTTATTCACCCCACCCCCCACCCCTAGTATTTACAACAACTAGTATCATTGCAAATTACTTCATTATAGTCCAACAACTGGTATCATAGCAAGTTCCTTCATTATAGTCTAACAACTAGAAGGTAGATCTTAGGAAAATATATGGGAAAGGCATAAATGCTAGCCTCCAAATGCTCCAAGGAAAAGGAAAAGAATGTCTCATCCATTTCAATGATGCCAAAACATACTAGTCATTCATGAAGATCAAGTTGACCTAGTTTTCATGTTTCCATTAACTCCCATATTTTATGGAATGGACTATGAATTATGGAGCATGTCTATGGAGACCTATTTGAAAGACCTAGATTGCATATGGTTTGTAGTTTTTACTCAAGATAAAACCACAAAGGATTCAAAATAATACAATACAAGATCAATGGATACCATACTAATAAGCTTATGAGATCCTATATAAGAGAAGGTAGGACATTTATCCGCAACTAAAGATATGTAGGAAGGGATATAAGATATTTATTCAAAATAAGCTAAAAAGGAAGCTCCTAGCTTAAAGACTGAGGTAAAAGAGGAAAAATGAGAGAAGAAATACTCACAAGGCATCTAAATAAAAAATTTAGGAATCGATCAAGCTACAAACTAAATTTTATAAAAAAAGAGAAAAGTCTTAAAGAAGAAATTATCTCCCTGAAGACCCAACTTGAAGAAGAAAGAAGAATTGAAGAAGTGACCAAATGCCAACTAAAAATGAAGGAAGAAGATTGTGAGAAGCATGAAGAAGCAGTTGTATCATTAAGGGTTGAAGTCAACAAGCTCAATAAAAAATTAAAAACATTGCAAGAGACAGATAACATTGTCAACTAAAACAAATCAAGTCTAGGTCAACCTTCAAGCAAAAATTATGCAACCACCAAGTCCACAAAGGATAAATTTGAAGAAAAAATTCAAAGAGGAATCTTTGTCCTCAAAAGTCAAAGTTAAAACTAGAAGAAGTGTGAAGTTTCTAGTCCAAGAAGTTATGCTAATATTCTCAAAAAGATACCTTCCAAGGTTAGCAAGAGAAGACTAGACCTCCTCCAAGTAAGAACAATTTCTTAATATCATCAGGGAAAGCCAACTCAATAAGGTTCCCGTGGGTTATGACAGAAGGGGAGGAGTGTTGATCCAAAAATACCTTAATTATTCCACAATTTTGTTGCACACTAATTATTCGACAATTTTGCAAACTGAAAAAAATAAATAAATAAATAAATAAATAAATAAAAAATAAATAAAATAAAAATAATAAATAAATAAATAAAATAAAAATAAATAATAAAATAAAAATAAAAAATAAAATAAAATAAAAATAAATATAAACAATAATAAAATAATAAAAATAAATAAAAAATAAATAAAATACAAATAAAATAAAATTAAAAATTAAAATTAAAAAATTAAAAATAAAAAAAAATAAAATTAAAAATAAAAAAAAATTAAATTAAAAAAATAAAAAATAAAAATAAAAAATAAATAATAAAAAATTAAAAAATAAATTAAAAAATAATAAATATAAATAAAAATATAAAATAAAATAAATAATCACCCATATTTTTTAGTTTCCCCTCTTCTTGACTGGAACTGTTGGCTCCACGGATCCTGTGCTCCTTGCTCGGCTCTGATACCAATTTTTTGGAAATCCAAAGGATCCAAAACACAAATTTCACACGCAAAACACACGAGTTGCAACTCTTCTAATGATTACACAAAACTTGATGATTACAATGAACCCGATGAAGGGTATTTAACCTTTTTCAACTAAAGACTCGCCTAAAGTAACTTGACATGAAACCACGCATTAAATTCAACTATGACTTAACTCGACTTGACTCAACGCTCAGTTAACTAACTCCCTAATTTTAGATAAATCTTCATTCGGGAGTTAATTAGCTATTTTAGCATAATCGTTGGGATCATCTCAATTAGATTTTGCAAGGATTACCTCATCTAATTATAGTGGATCAAAACATAGCTTTAATGTGACTTATTTCATTACAAGAGGTGGAATTGGTGGTGATGGCCATTGTTAGGCCCCTATACTACTAGTATAACCCCTTATTGTTATTAGTACAACCCACTTATTATATTGATATACCCACGTAGTGCCCATATTGTTACTATTGTGCCCCATAGAAGCTCACTATTGTTATTATTGTGCCCTTACATTATTATTGTTATGTCGGCTCTGATTAATGTTATGACGCCCTTAGACTCCTATATATAGAAAGGAGGTCTTTTCATTTGTATCATCGAATTGTTCATTTTATGTAATGTAAAGGAGGTTGCCCCCCTCCGAAAGGCCTGAAATTCTAAGGCGTTGATCTATCTTTTCTATCTTTTCTTAAGCTGGTTTCATAACATTTGGTATCAAAGCTTTGGATTCTAGGGTTTCGCTGCTCCAAACAGGTCATCGTGGCATTTTTGCTATAATTTTTTTCTGCGACGCTTCAGAAGCTACAAAAAAACCCATTTGAGAAGACATCGTGCTGAATCTCAAGTCCGAATTTCAGAGCTTTTCGCACTATATTTTCGAAGATATGATATGAGGAAGTTGGTCCTTTTGCAGAATCCTGTATTACATTCAAAACAGGTGACCTGGGAAAAATCGTCATAACTTTCTCTCTGAGCATCAGATTGAAATTTCATAAGAAGTATAGAAAGAGGATGGAATGTTGTTTCTTGTATTTATTTTTTAGAGCCAAGGGTCAAAACAGGGACACGTGGCACGTCATACAAGTTTGCTCTACTGAATTAGTCTATAATCAGGTCACTATGGGAGATTTCGCGTAACTCTTCATTGGAGAATCCAATTAGGGTCAGACTAGTGGCATTGGAAAGAGGACACAGAGGGCTACTGTAGGTCACAATTTCAGAATTGGATGATCTGAAATTACAGAGATACATCAGAGGAAATATCGAGCTCCTACAAAGTGAAAAAAGGTGTGTATATTTTTTTAAATGTTTGCTTAAGCTTGGTTTGAAAAATTATTTTGAAGGAATTCAAAGGGCATAGTGAAGCATTATTATCAGTATTGATGCCCTGAAGAAAGAAAATGGAAACACCGAGTAGGCGACCTGAAAGCTCTAGCATGACTCATGAAGAAGAGGAAGAAATGCAACATGATATATCAAAATTACGAGACCAAGTGCAACAAGTGTCACTTGCACAAAAAGGAACAGAAACTAAGATGGATTGTTTAAAGAAAGGTGTAGAAGCTAAGATGAATGACGTGGAAGCTAAGATGGATGATCTAAAGATAGATTTGAAGATAGACATGGAAGAATTGAAGATAAATATGAATAAGTTCCTACAAGAAAGGGTCACTAAGGGTGAAAGGGTAGTAAAGGAAACTCATGATGAGAACAAAAGAAATGTTAATCATGATTCCATAGACTCTAATGTTGGATCGAAGACCCAACATATTCCAAAAATCGATATGAGGAAGTTTGATGGCAAGGATCCCGCAACATGGATATTACAGATGGAGCAATTTTTCGATCTCAATAATGTGCAAAACACACAAAAGGTACGTATGGCAACTTTATTTTTGGAACCAAATCAGTTTGTATGGTATCAATGGCTTTGCTCTCATAAACAATTTATCACTTGGGCAATTTTTACGGAAGAATTGGTAGCACATTATGAGGATACAAAAAGCAACACTTATTTTAGCCAATTGATAAGTCTCAAACAAAAGGGTTCAATAATGGAGCACATTGAGGAGTCCCAAAAATTGAACATAAGGGTAAAAGGTATTCCAGAGGAGCATAGGATTGATGTGTTGATAGGGTCTTTAAAGGATAATATCCAACATGATGTTCGCCTTTGGGAACCTGATTCATTAGAGAAGGCATTCAGGTTAGCAAGAAAAATGGAAAGCAAAATAATGGCAACCAGGAAGCATACCACTCACAACTATAAAGATGGAAGTGTTGTTGCCCCTAGTCTTCCACAACCTATAAGGTTGACACCACTACAATTGGAAGAAAAAAGAGCAAAAGGGATTTGTTA
>APFE031101498.1:9663-23709 GCA_000404065.3 Pinus taeda
CAAGGGGAAGGAATTCCCGTTGAAGAAATAACATATTAATCGTTGCATCACTCTAGCCGCAACCCAGCATAGTCAACATATGATGCGTAGTATGTAGGCGCGAATGGAACCCGGGAGGGGAGGACATTATTGCACCATCCCAACCACCCGAAACACAACACTTGTACATATATTATATTTATTTTATATTGACGCAGTATCACTTTTTTACATTTTAATTTATTTCCTTAAAATTAACTGATATTTTGTGTGACATCATAATTTCTTATTATTTAAAATATATTTTTTAATACTCAAATAAATTCGGTTGTCATAAATGAATAAAAATAATATTGTTGAGTAAGTAAATGAGTAAATATTAGAAAACCCATTAAGTAATATTCCTCTCGGCAGGGATGGAATTTGACGAGCATTTTGCCCGTCATAAGGCTTTTTGCACGTATTTGATGGCTGGAATTTGTCATTCCCCGTTTTGAGTGACGTGCCTGGAAAAGTTAAAGACGGATTTTTGACGTTTGGAACTTTTTCCAAAACGTTTTTACGCACCAAACGTTCTTAAGCGGCAAGTTTTTTCATATAACAGGGTATTTTTTGGGCAAGTTTTTTTAATTGAAAATATGCTAAATTCTAATCAGCGTTGGTATAGTTACAACTTACGCCCCTTTATTTTTCATACAGCACGGTATTTTTTGGGCAAGTTTTTTTAATTGAAAATATGCTAAATTATAAATTCTAAAGCCGACATGAATTATGTGGGGCATGTATGATATACATGGGTTTTAATGTAATAAAAGGAGGTCGACCATGAATAAGCAACCCCTTAACATGAAAAAGGAAACGTATATATATGAGTGAAGGAAGAGCTCATTTCACTCATCGACTTTCGCTTGAAGAGCTCTTCGCATAAGAGACAAGGGAAGTGCAAAGGACGAAGGGAATATGCGCAATCCTTTTGTAGACAAGAAAAATTTATTTGTACGTGGTGCAAAAAAACTAACGAGAGTACATAATGCATCTTTAAAATTATAAAATGTATTTTTTTACAGATGTTGAAAAAGAAAAATACACTCGAGGGAGGGAGGAAATTTTCGAACAATTACTTCGAAATATGGACCTGGGACGAAATTTTCGAACAATTGCTTCGAAAATATAGACCTAATTCCAAAGATCCACGCTGTCCTTTATCAGGTGGCACACCATATGCTTGTTCTGTGTTTGTATCAGAACTGATCATAACTCTGGCTGATGAGCGACTACTGTGGGCAGACTTGATCAGCTTCGGGATAACGTGGTGGGCCTCCAGCGCACAAAAGAAAATCCTCATTCCGCACAGATCTGAATTTCTTTCTTTTACAGTACTCTCCATTACCTCTACCACCCTCTTTTCTACACCGGCTTTCTTTGAGCGGATTCACACTTGCACCTCAATATGAAGATTACCCGTTCATTCAGAGTTTTCGACGCTGCCCATTTTCCGTAGCCAAAAAAGAGCTAATTATAGCTAAGTACCAGAGCAGTCTAGCATATTGTGCAATATATCAACTTCCTAAAGGATACACCGCATAATTTTTTAATATTTTGATATGAAATGTGAAGACTGAAATTTGATGATGACCTGTTTCTTTTGGAACTTTTCTGTCTCTGGAATTTTCCAGTACGTTGAAATATCTTACCACTCGTAGTTAAACGCCCTGCGCGGCGGCTAAGGACAGAAGCACACCAATGAACTCGTGATTGCTGCAGGACGATTCAGGGAGAGACAGACAACACAGTATGCACTGCAATACCTTTGCCTCTTTATATGTTATACTGCCCAACTGAGTCTAACATGTGTAGTAATCTTGAAAGCCCCTGGTTAAGAAACCTGCATGAGTTCTTTGCCAATTGTATATAGCAAAATATAAAACTGTAATGTAAATAAGAAATTCAAATATACAACAATATAGAGAAAAGAAAAAAAAATGATATATATCCAGAGGGAAGTGTGAAGGACGAAGGGGATATGCGCAATCCTTTTGCAGACGAGGAAAAATTTTCAACATAATTATTTATTGAATGGTAATTTTTTAATCAAAACTTTATTAGTGAAGGGTTAATTTATTATGAGAACATCATTCTTGAAGGGCAAAATTTTTAATATAACGTTTCTTGATGGGAAGCATAAGGACCCAAAACGTCAAAAAAAAAATTATGAAGGGTAAAGAGAAATCCAAATTCCTACCCTGCCTCCCGGTGACTTGCTTCTTGACGTTATCAATCGCCATTGTCATATGCGTGGTCACACGTTTTGGAAATCAATATGGATTTAAAAATTAAAAAAATCATTTTCCATTTTTATATTATAATAATGAGACAACGTTCACCATATTTTTGTCATTTATATTTGATTGCATTTATTACAAGGTGCCACGTAACGTACTTCACTTGATTTAATTTTATGGAGCTAATTTTGAAGGCAGTAACTTGAATAAGATATAAAGGCATTAAATATTGAAGGTTGTGAAGGTGGGGTGAATCACTAAATTTTTATTTAAGGACGGATAGTAATTAAAAAAATGTAATAGAATATGTTCTTGTGAATTGATTTTTTTAAGATTAATAGTTATTAAAAAAATAATAGAATAAGATTTTATGAATTGAATATAGTATATTATTATTATTGCAAAGGTTTATTAAAGAAGACATTAAGCAATAATATGTTTTAATTTAATAGCCAATTAAATTAAAGAAAATTAATTTTTAAAAAAATTAATTCTAATTTGTAATGTTTAAACTATAGAAATTTTGCAAATTTTTTTGGATCAAACTCAAGCTAATATGGATTTGATCAAAAACTCAATTCAAAAAGATAATAGAAAATAATAACTTATTTTAGCATTGAATAAACTTAACTATTTAACATTTTATATTTAATTTCATGAGATATCTACATTTAATATAACTATGCATTCAATAACCATGGATATCCTAAATTTGAATTCGCAAGCTCAAGTGAAGATGCAGGTCCCTACTATCCCAAGGAGTGGAAGCCATAGGAAAATGTTTTTCTCCAATGATTTTGTTATTTCTTTGAGTGTATACAAGGTCATGGGAAGGAATCGTAGGTATATTTTAAATATTAGAAAGTCCACACGCCTTTTAACTTTTTTAAAATGATGATAATTGTAGTTTATAGTATTTTTAGGTTCTATTAACATATTCATGTTTGATAGAAGAGGAGGACAAACATTTTCTATCATGGAAATTCATTAATATTTTAATTTTGATTACTTTCTATTTATGATTTTCTTTAATATAGGGTTATAAGTTTGTTAATCCAATGTTTATGTTATGGTAAAAGTCCATGTATTGTCTTTGAATGCACAAGGTCATTTTGGAAGGAATACCTTTGGAATTCAAATTGTCAATTGTGACTAAAATATCAAAATTTTGAAAATGTCTTAACATTTTTAAATGAAAATAGTCTATAATTTTTTTATTTTTCATCAACTAATCCGAATTTAAACAAGAATGCAACAAATTACATAGATAACTATAAATACAAAGATGCAACAGAAATAACACTTCATTTCATTAATATCAAATACTGAAATATGCTTACAAACAGAATGGAAATAAGACTAGCTCGAGCGATGGTAGCATATCTCTGAGAAGAGATGTGGCGGTTGCATGCCTCTGAACTGTGCTACAAAGAGACTCAAGGGCTTATTTATTATTGAAAAACATGAGAAAACCCTAAGCAACCAAAACCCTAACCCCAAAATATGTAATGCCAAGAGTTTGTTGAACCCATTGGGGTTAGTTGGGCAACCAACTTCCCGGGGTCATAGCTTGGTCATATTATCTCTGTTTGGCACGTACGATACCTTGTTAGAAAGGTTTCTCCGAGTACTACAGGTTTTTCCACATGACCTTACCTACAACGAAGGGCTTGCAACGGACCTCAAAAAACGCCATTTAGGGGGTCAAAATTGCTACGAAAGTTTAGGACACGAAAAATTGCTAAAAATAGTAAATGTTGAAAAAAAAACAAGGAAACAAAAGAAACTCACTGGAGATCTATGTGGGTGGCCAACAATATCCTCTTGGATTATTCCTCCCCCCTTAGGAAGCAATGGTCCACATTGTGTGTAGAGCCTCCATGAGGTAAGGAAACTTCTGTTGAACCTGGTCCCTAGTGAGCCGCTTGCCTTGGTGCAGGAGTTGGCCAACTTTTATAACCTGATATAGTTGGATCTTTTGTTGGCGAGTGGTCTTAACCTATGTGTCCATAATCTGATCAGTTGTGGTATGTTCAATGCAGTTTGGGTTTAACTCTGTTGGTATGAGTTGTTCTGCAATGTCTGATGTGTCCAACAATGGTGGGAATTATGGTCGAAGGCGGTCCACATTGAACACTGGGTGCAGGCCAAGGAATGGGGGAATGTTAAGCTCAAAAGAATTATCTCCCACAACCTTGGTAATGGTGTAAGAACCATATCGGAGTGGTTTGAGCTTGTGATGGGCTTCGGTAAGGTGTTATTTCTGCAAATGCAACCAAACTTTGTCGCCCACCTGAAACTTGTGTGCCACCTGATGTTGATCACGTCACTACCTGTACTTGGCTTTTGACTTCTCGAGGATGTCATGAACCTGTTGGCGGATGTGTTCCTCAGACAGTATATATGTGGATTCTATCTGCATAGTCACATGAGGCATAACAACATCAATCAGACACAATGGTTGAAATCCTAGACCCACTTGAAATGGGCTGCAACTAGTCGAGCTATGGAGAGCTCTATTATAACTATGCAACACATATGGAATACTCTCATCCCAGGTTCGAGGATGCTTGGAGTTATACATGAAAAGTATGTGCACTATAATCCTATTGTCGACCTCCGTCTGACCATCAATCTCGGGATGGAAGGTAGTTGATTTGGTGAGCTTGGTGTCCAATAGTATCCAAAGGCTTGACCAAAATGTGCTCAGGAACTTGCTATCTTGATCTGATATAATAGTCTGAAGGATCCAAAAATGTACCCTCACTCGCTCAAATAAGAGTTTGGTAGTGTCCTCTGTTGTGATAATCTTCTTGCAGGTTGCCAATATATCTATCTTAGAAAAATTTTCCATGGCCACAAATACACAATCATTACCATGCTTGGTAGAAGGAAGGTCAAACATATAGTCCATGGAAATGGATTCCCACGGTTGGTTGGGAGTAGGCAAAGGAGTGTACATGCTTTGCTTCTTAATGGTTGGCTTAGTGATGGCACAAGAAGTGTAGGATCTGATATATTTCCCAACATCCAGTCAGAGTTTGGGCCAATAAAAGTACTTTGTAGTAAAACCACAGTTTTCTCCACACCAAAGTGTCCTTCTACCCAACTGCAGTACACTTCCCAAATAATCTTGGCATGCTCGCTTGAAGGAACACAAAGGTGGCCCAGGTAGCATAATAATGCGTCCTGGAGGTGGAAATCAAGAACTTGCTTTCCGGCTACTAGCATCTGGTATGTTGAGGCGAACTCTGGATCATTTTTGTATATTTGTGGCCATCCATAGGTCTCATGACCACAAGAGTTGAGAACAGTAGTCGGTGCTACAACTAGGGGTCTGCCAAGACATTCTGCAACATGATTGGTGCTACCATTTTTGTATTTAATGTTTAAGTGGAATTGTTGTACATATGTAGACCATTTTTTATGGCGATCATTCTGCAACTTCCCCTGTGTCTGCATAAACTGAAGAGGTCGGTGATCTGTGTGGATGACCATCTCCTTCCCCAAAATGTAGTGCTTCCATTGTCGACAAACCTACACGATAGAATACATCTTGTTATCATAGGTGGGGTACTTCTAAATGGTGTTGGAAAGTGTCTCACTATGATAGGCCATTGGATGTCTGTGCTAGGTGAGGACTACACCAATAGCATAGTCTAAGGTGTCTATTTCGATTTCAAATGGCTGCTACAGGTCTGGCAATATGAGTGCTAGTGCAGAGAAAAGGCGATGCTTCAACTCAATGAATGCCTTATGTTGGGACTCAGGCCAGGAAAATTTTTCTTTCGCCTCGCCCTTAGTAATATGACTCAAAAGCCAAGTGATATGGGAGAATCCAACACGAACCTCTAATAGAAATTTGCAAGGCCCAAAAAGCTACAAAGCTCTATTAGAGTGGTTGGGGCTGGCTAGTCCTGAACGAATTGGATCTTGGCTGGGTCCACATGCATGCCACACTCATCTATGATGTAGCCCAAGTATTAGACCTGTCTCATGCCAAAGTTGCATTTCTTCAATGTGGCACACAATTTGTGCTACTGAAGGGTTTGAAGGACCTGTCGAATGTGCTGCAATTGTTCTTCCCAACTCTTTTTGAAGATGAGGATGTTGTCCAGATAAACCACCACGAATGAGTTGGTTAAGGGCCGCAAGGTGTCATCCATTAGCCTTATAAAAGTAGCAGGGGAATTTTTCAACTCAAAGGGCATAACCAACAATTCAAAAAGGCCTTCCTTGGATTTAAAGACAGTCTGCCATACATCTGTGGGCTCTATTCGAACCTAGTGATAATCAGACTTCAAATCGATCTTGCTGAAATACTTAGCCCACACCTTTGACTTTCTTGTTTGCAATCACTAAAGGCAAATATGAAGACCTTTAAGAATGGGTGATGATACGTTTTCTTTATTAGGAACGACTAAATGTGAACATAAAAAGGTTTAACAATCGCCATATAAGTGTGAACCTAAAGAGGTTTAGCAATGACCATATAAGTGTGAACACAAAGAGGTTTGACAGCGACTAAATAAGTGTGAACATAAAAAGGTTTAACAAGTGACTAAATGTGAACGCCAAGAGATGTCAGTATCAGTCACCATATAATATATTATATATTTTGTAGGGAAGAAACGACTCAGTGACCATATAATATATTTTACAGGGAAGGAACGACTAGGTGTGAACACCAAAAAATTTCAGCATATTTGAAGGAGACATAAACATGTTTATTCATGCTTTTATAATGGAGTGTGGGAATATGCGGTTTTTTAACATTTATGGCTGTTCTCATGTGCGTAATTTTGTCCATAAAACAATGCTTATTTGTAAAAACACTCAACCGTTTGTACCAGGACATCTGGCTGAATCGAAGAATATTTAGAATATTTACTGATCTCTTTCATCGACCGTGACCTCTTGCTTCATCGATTTTGTTTTTGAAGGTGTTTCTTTCCATTTCTAATTTAGGACAACTTTATATCGAAGGAAAAAATTTTAAATTATTAGTATTTATTTTATTTTTTATTAATTATTAGTTCTAAATTTTATGGTAAGTGTAGTGTGATGATGACTGTGATGGTTGGAATTTGATGGTAAAAATATTTGAAAAATGTGTAATCAAGGTGGATAAAATTTATTGGGATAGAAAAAAATTAGAAAAAGATGGTGTGATGAAGATTAAATGAAATTTTTGGGATGGAATTTGATTAGTAAATTTAGGGTGATTTAATCTGAAAAAGATGGTGTGACCAAGAGGGGATGGAATTTAGTGGGATGAGATTTGATGAGGAAATTTATAGTGATTTAATTTGAAGAAGACTTAATATAGAATAGAAATACTCGCTTATCTTTAGGATGGAATTTGATGAGTAAACTTAGAGTGATTTAATTTGAAAAAAATGGTGTGATGAAAATAAGATAAAATATATAAAAATGAAATTTGATTGATAAATTTAAAATGATATGCTTTTCAATGAAAATATTTTCACACCCTTCAACATTATTAAACAAACAAACACTATACTTAGCAAAAACCATTAAATTTAATGGGTGATTCAGATTTGGAATTCTTACCCTGGATGGAAGTGTAATGGATTAAATTGTTAACATAGACGGAATGATCTTACTGCACAACATATAAAGAGTTGGATTACTGCCATCGGTGCTTGCAGTGAAGGTGTCTCTTTCAGCGACCAAAATATGACCCTAATGGACATTAAATGAGCCACGCTGTATATGCTTATCTTTAGATAATTTACTGCCAAAATTCAAGGATGACATATAGTCCACCTGTTCGCAAACTAATTTTCAGCGGTCCCTTTCCCTCAAACAGGAAAACCAACCCGATTACTTCCAAACGCAGTGCGGGTTGGTCTATGAAATACTGTCACTGTGTCAGATTCTATAGTTTTCCAGTCGAAGCGCCTGAGTTGTCATGTGTAGCTGCCTGAGTTATTCAAAAGTTCACATTGTAAAAGAGGTTTTCTCTCATAGTAATATGACCCAATTCCTCCCTTGATAGATCCAAGCTTAGTATATTTGTCCCAATATAATAAATGTGTTTCTCTTTTATATTATTAAATTAGGTTGCTTCAATAACCATGTCCTTCTTGTTAAGGGGAGATTGTCTTAAAGTAAGTGTGATAGAAGTAACAATGGGAAACTATATCTATATATTTTTTTAAACATGTGAAAAGGTAATCCCTAATTTATCTATGTCCGTGGTAGTGAAAATCTCTTTGTTATAGTGGTAGCTCAATTATTTGTCATACTAGTATGATAGCTCAATTATTTGTCATGCTAGTATGAGTAGTGGTACCTTGTGGTCATTGTATTATGTTTAGTGGATATAGTAATAGATGGTGTAATTTAAAAAATTTAATTTAGACTACATTTACATCACAATGTGATACTCTATAATTGTACCAAAACTTAGCAGTGAAGACATGACAAGTAACTAGATGTATTCAACAAAATTTTAGTTCTTATCATTGTGTCTTTGAATAATATTTATAGTGCTAGCTAAATTGGGTAGTATTGACTTACTTTTACAATTCACATAGATATCATCATAACTCATTGGTTTTGATACCTTGATTATTTGAAAATAAATGCTAGTTAAATTAGGTAGTATTGACTTAGTTTTGCAATACATATAGATAAGAACATAACTCCTTGGTTTTGATACCTTAATTACTTGGAAAATAATAAAAATTATAGTATGTAATTGAATCTATGAATTTACTTGAAAATACCTTAAATAGCCCATGCATTACGGTACGCATAGTCTTATGCACAGTATTCAACACTTCATGTCGAGACCTGTCAAATACAGTGAATTTAACTCATCCCTTGTGTGTTTATCTGTGGATAGTTCGACCTGGGGCTTGATGATCTCTACGACTCTGCCATGGCTCCATGGCACGAGCAGGCCGTCCCTCCATAGATGGATGTCTCGGGATTCCTACCCCCATCAATAGTGGAGATTTCAGATCTCGGATCCAACAGCTACGACCTAGTCGGCGATGATACACATTCTTGGTTGCTGGATTGTGGTTCATTTGGTTCCTAAGTTTTTGGTGCTTGTTCGCACTCTGCTTTTCCTTCCTCCATCCAGTTCTTCGAATATGATGGATACTTTGTCACTAAGGACCAGACAAGAATTTTCGAGTTGTCTTTTGGAAAGGTAAGCTGTTGAAATCCTTATGATTAACAACACTGAGCTCATAAATTCCTTTGATTTGTTGCTTTATGTCATCTACAGAATTCTTCTTATTAATTATTACTACCTTCTGAATACAGAAATGGCGGGTACGGGCTCGAGCTTCCCCAACTATCCACCCTTGCAGATTTGGTTCATTCCAGCAGATACCGGTGTGCAGGGTAGGAATTTGGATTTCTCTTTACCCTTCATAATTTTTTTTTTGACGTTTTGGGTCCTTATGCTTCCCATCAAGAAACGTTATATTAAAAATTTTGCCCTTCAAGAATGATGTTCTCATAATAAATTAACCCTTCACTAATAAAGTTTTGATTAAAAAATTACCATTCAATAAATAATTATGTTGAAAATTTTTCCTCGTCTGCAAAAGGATTGCGCATATCCCCTTCGTCCTTCGCACTTCCCTCTGGATATATATCATTTTTTTTTTTCTTTTCTCTATATTGTTGTATATTTGAATTTCTTATTTACATTACAGTTTTATATTTTGCTATATACAATTGGCAAAGAACTCATGCAGGTTTCTTAACCAGGGGCTTTCAAGATTACTACACATGTTAGACTCAGTTGGGCAGTACAACATATAAAGAGGCAAAGGTATTGCAGTGCATACTGTGTTGTCTGTCTCTCCCTGAATCGTCCTGCAGCAATCACGAGTTCATTGGTGTGCTTCTGTCCTTAGCCGCCGCGCAGGGCGTTTAACTACGAGTGGTAAGATATTTCAACGTACTAGAAAATTCCAGAGACAGAAACGTTTCGAAAGAAACAAGACATCATCAAATTTCAGTCTTCACATTTCATATCAAAATATTAAAAAATTATGCGATGTATCCTTTAGGAAGTTGATATATTGCACAATATGCTAGACTGCTCTGGTACTTAGCTATAATTAGCTCTTTTTTGGCTACGGAAAATGGGCAGCGTCAAAAAGTCTGAATGAACGAGTAATCTTCATATTGAGGTGCAAGTGTGAATCCGCTAAAAGAAAGCCGATGTAGAAAAGAGGGTGGCAGAGGTAATGGAGAGTACTGTAAAAGAAAGAAATTTAGATCTGTGCGAAATGAGGATTTTCTTTTGTGCGCTGGAGGCCCACCACGTTATCCCGAAGCTGATCAAGTCTGCCCGCAGTAGTCACTCATCAGCCAGAGTTATGATCAGTTCTGATACAAACACAGAACAAGCATATGGTGTGCCACTTGATAAAGGATAGCGTGGATCTTTGGAATTAGGTCTATATTTTCGAAGCAATTGTTCGAAAATTTCGTCCCAGGTCCATATTTCAAAGTAATTGTTCGAAAATTTCCTCCCTCCCTCGAGTGTATTTTTCTTTTTCAACATCTGTAAAAAAATACATTTTATAATTTTAAAGATGCATTATGTACTCTCGTTAGTTTTTTTGCACCACGTACAAATAAATTTTTCCTCGTTTGCAAAAGGATTGCGCATATCCCCTTCGTCCTTTGCACTTCCCTTGTCTCTTATGCGAAGAGCTCTTCAAGCGAAAGTCGATGAGTGAAATGAGCTCTTCCTTCACTCATATATATACGTTTCCTTTTTCATGTTAAGGGGTTGCTTATTCATGGCTGACCTCCTTTTATTACATTAAAACCCACATATATCATACATGCCCCACATAATTCATGTCGGCTTTAGAATTTAGAATTTAGCATATTTTCAATTAAAAAAACTTGCCCAAAAAATACCGTGCTGTATGAAAAATAAAGGGGCGTAAGTTGTAACTATACCAACGCTGATTAGAATTTAGCATTTCTTAAAAAAACTTGCCCAAAATACCATGTTATATGAAAAAACTTGCCGCTTAAGAACGTTTGGTGCGTAAAAACGTTTTGGAAAAAGTTCCAAACGTCAAAAATCCGTCTTTAACTTTTCCAGGCACGTCACTCAAAACGGGGAATGACAAATTCCAGCCATCAAATACGTGCAAAAAGCCTTATGACGGGCAAAATGCCCGTCAAATTCCATCCCTTCCGGTGCGGTTAAGCTTTCCAGGTAAGCTTCGTCATGAAGTATTTGTGATTTGGGTTATATGAAGGGTTTTGCATCCAACGAGATCTTGAACTCCACTTCGATTGTAGTTGTGGGTGTTATCTGCCCGGTTGTATATTGCTATTCAGAGGGAAAGCATCCCCTTATGCCTCTTCATATCTCCTCGAGCAGACCTACCTTCCAGGTTACGCCACTCTTTGTTTTCGGCAGGGGCTACTAGATCTCCGGACTGTTTTTTTGTTCTGTTGCTATTCTAGTCGGGTGCCTTGTAATTTTACAAAAGTAATAATATGTATTTATATTTTCTTATCAAAGAACATGATATGCGGCCACGACCATGACGATTTTTCTTGTAAGATTATGCTGTACTGTTTCTTAGAATACCTTCCTTGGGTCGAGGCCTTGATACCCTCCTATGTATGCTATCTTGTTTCCCTATTTAATGTAATTTGGAAGCTGGTCATATAAGGTTCTATTCACAGGTTTACTGTTATTATAAATTTGGGTTTCTTGATGTCGTCCTGTTATCATGATATATATACTATGAATGTTCATTTTCAGAAAATGTGCACAGGTCTGCTTGACTACCATGAATTTGGCATGTTCAGTCTTTTCTTTGACTCTTCGGGTATGTACTATCTTAGAAATATTTAATGAAAGCCTTCGAACTTAAGATTTTGTGTACAGATAAGTCACTATATCGTTTTTTGCTTATCACAATGATTTTACTGTTTTCGAAGATTGTTCGCTTCATTGCTCTGTGCGTTTTCACGTTAAAGATGAGGTTAAGGTTTATTATTTATGAGTAGAGCTTCCCAGCTCCTTTTGTTTTCCACTTTTAGCACGCGGCTATAGTATATGATTTCCTCAGGTAAATCTTTGTTAGGGTTTTCCATCCTAACCCCGGTTTTGCTTAAACTTGGTAGTTTACCTAATGGTTTCCTCCTTTGGAGACAAGGCCGCTGGTTAATCCTACTAAGAGTACTACCAGTTTTCCTGAGTATTGATCTACTTTCCAGTTCACCAACTCTATGGCTTGACTCTTCATGCTATGACATTTTGATTCGCACAGATACTCACAGGAATCCCATCTTTGGGCTAGGGTAAGCACTGTCTGGTTAATTTTGAATTTCCAGGTCAATCTACTCAGCTCCCTACTGGACCGTATTTTGGGTCGATTATTTGAAATAATAATGCTCTCTCTATTTCTTCCTAGTTGTCACTTCAACAGTACATAAGTTCCAGTATAATTTTTAGTTATTACAGATCAAACAATAATTGTGTTTCTAACAACAAAAAACACCACAGTACATAAGTTTCAGCATAATTTTAGTTATTTTAGATCAAACAATAATTCTATTTCTAACAACAGGAAACAACTCTAATTCTTATTTTAGCCTTCTATATTATTTGCAACTAATCTTTCAGAATAGGGTCAATATTTCCTATTTTCCTTGTTTTATTATAGTACATTATTGTATTGCATAAGGCATGCTTGATTCATAACACATGATTAAATTTCAGGCTAGTAGATTAGTTCCAGGAGAGTTTATGCATACTTGTACTTTCCAAGAAAGTTAAATAGGTTCCTGGGTTAAGTTTCACCCTTGTTGTCTGCTTCCTTTTTCCACCTAACCATGAGATTCATCCATCAGGAACCCCATCCCCCCCTCGAGCTTGCTCGCAAGACCACTATCTTGTGCAAGTCACTCGCACACTGTGCACATGCTATCTGGTCATCATGAGACTTAGCATTTCTTTCCCTTTACTCTCTGACCTTTCAGCACAATTTTTCCTCCCCTAACCTCTTTTTCTTGGGAGCATTCCCCAGTTAGGGGAGGTAGTTAGGGTTCTACAGACAACTGCTTTCTTTCCACTTCTCCCATGAGAAGTTACAAAATCTGTTATTTCCCAAACACTTTCTAATTTCCAAAAAATTAATAATATTACTTTAATAAACAGAAAATAACAATATTGTTCAGTTTCGTTTTCTTACAGTGGTAAATAAAATATTTACATTTATTCTAGGGTCATTACACTTGTCTAGAGGAAGCCTCGGTTTTCAACAATCATGTTCCAATGAAGTTTCAATCTCTTGATAGTGTGTAGAGTACTCGAGTGGACCAGTTATATATGTATAACAGAATCAAACTAAATAGTTGGTTCAAATATAATACATGCTCCCAAATTAAAATCCATGTCCTGCTACATATATAACATGAATATGGATATAGAACCATGGAAATTTTGTATATTTCCAAAGATGTCAGTTTGCAGGGAAAACATTAAGTTAGTTTGGTTGGATATAAGTTTGCAACAGAATTATAAATGCTAGATTGTTTATACTTAAACATTCACACTCTTATAACAATAGCCCTTGAAAAGTTATCTTGATCCATGTAATCATTTTTAATTGAACCACATGCTTGATCATTTTATTAGGCCAGAATTAGAAGAAAATACTGCTTGAAGAAGGTTGACATATATTAACTTGACATTTGTTAAGAAACAAATGCCTAAAAATACAAATAAACTAAAAATTTCATTGTTAATTTT
>APFE031101505.1:6605-18017 GCA_000404065.3 Pinus taeda
TCCATACGTACCTTTTGTGTGTTTTGCACATTATTGAGATCGAAAAATTGCTCCATCTGTAATATCCATGTTGCGGGATCCTTGCCATTAAACTTCCTCATATTGATTTTTGGAATATGGTGGGTCTTCGATCCAACATTATAGTTTATGGAATCATGATTAACATTTCTTTTGTTCTCATCATGAGTTTCCTTTAGTACCTTTTCACCATTAGTGACCATTCCTTGTAGCAACTTATTCATATTTATTGTCAATTATTCCATCTTATCATCCATGCCCTTAATTTTAGCATCCATGCCATTCATCGTAGCATCCATGCCATTCATATTAGTTTCCATGCCATCCATCTTAGCTTCTACGCCCTTCTTTAAACCATCCATCTTAGCTTCTATATCTTTCCTTAAACCATCCATCTTAGATTCTGTTGCTTTTTGTGCAAGTGACACTTGTTGCACTTGTTCTTGTAATTTTGACATATCATGTAGCATTTCTTCCTCTTCTTCATAAGTCATGCTAGAGCTTTCAGGCTCCTTACTAGGTGTTTGCATTTTCTTTCCTCGGGGCATTAGTTACCGATAATAATGCTCTACTATGCCCTTTGAATTCCTTCAAAATACATTTCAAACCAATCTTAAGCAAACATTTAAAAAAATATACACACCTTTTTTCACTTTGTAGGAGCTTGATATTGCCTATGATGTATCTCTGTAATCGGATCATTCAGTTCTGAAATTGTGACCTGCAGTAGCCCTCTGTGTCCTCTTTCCAATGCCACTAGTCTGACCCCAATTGGATTCTCCAATGAAGAGTTATGCCAAATCTCCCACAGTGACCTGATTATAGACTAGTTCAGTAGAGCGAACTTGTACAATGTGCCACGAGTCACTGTTTCAACCTTTAGCTCTACAAAATATATATAAGAAATAACAGTCCATCCTCTTTCTGCACCTTCTTACGAAATTTCAATCCAATGCTCAGAGAAAAAGTTATGACGATTTTCCCCAGGTCACCTATTTGGAATGTAATTATGGAGTCTGAAAAAATCCCAACTTCCTCAGATCATATTTCCGCAAATATAGTGCCAAAAGCTCTGAAATTCGGACCCGATATTTAGCGCAATGTTGTCTAAAATGGGTTTTTTTTTCAACTTCTGAAACATCAGAGAAAAAAAAGTTATAGCCAAAATGCCACGATGACCTGTTTGGAGCAGCGAAACCCTAGAATCCAAAGCTCCGATACCAAATGTTATGAACCGGCTCAAGAAAATATAGAAAAGATAGATCAACGCCTTAGAATTCAACCTCTTCGAGGGGGCAACCTCATTTACATTACATAAATGAACAATTCTTGGATGATACAAATGACAAAACCTCCTTTCTATATATAGGAGTCTAAGGAGTCACAATATAACCTAGCCGACCTAACAATAATAATATAAAGCCACAAAAATAACAATAGAGGGATTCTATGGGGCACAGTAATAACAATGTGGGGGCAATAGGGGCGCAACAATATTAATAAGGGGATTCTATGGGGCACAGTAATAACAATATGGGGGCAATAGGGGCGCAACAATATTAATAAGGGGTACAACTACAATAGTAATGGGGTAATCACTAGTATTATAGGGACCCAACAGAACGAGATCAAGACTGGGTAAATCCCATCGTATATGGATGGATTACATGGGAGTGCGAGATCTCCTGCACTGTAGATTCTGACAAAGAAATAGAATGATGGCATAATCGGTTACATGACGTAACTACGCTGAATCGAAATATGATGACGTTGCACTGCATGTCGATAGAAGTAAGAGATCTGCCTACTTGTGATGGTCTAAATGAAGTAGATACCTTCTTGGATGCATTTGAAAGGGAGGTGCCAAAAAAACAATGCTTCCACGCCTTGGACTGGGTGCTACACGCTACACTCGCGAGATGGTTGGGTACGCACAAAGGTAGCTTTGACGATTGGCGCGAATGTAGGAGAATGATGTGAGTATGATTTGGGAAGCCTGGGATGCGACTCATAGACAAGTACAATGAACAGGATGATCTGCACGCACATCTAGCCAAGTGGACGTAGGACTATGAAAAAGATCTCCAACCTGTGCGGATGCGCACGTACTCTCGCTAAAATACCTTGTCAATAAGCATGTGTTGGGGGGGGCGGACTTGCAAATGGCTCTTAATGTTGGGAATACATTATGCAGGAAGAGCAACCACGTAGAAGATCCTACGTGCAAAAGCGTTCAACAAAGTACTAGAAACCGCGCTGACCAAGGTATCCAATGCATAGTGAAGTGATTGGGATCTATGCATACCTGCAGTATTATGGGCTTATCGAATGACATGCAAGAAGCTGACGGGACAAACACGTTTTAGGTTGGTCTATGGAGTGGAAGTCATAATGCATATGGAATACATCGTGCCTAGTTTACGCATAACAATTCTCATATGTATTAAAAATCGCGGAGCCTTGGAAGAGAGGCTCGTGCAGTTGGATGAGCTCAAAGAAGAGAGATTTTTGTCTGGAATTCACCAACATGTCCAAAAGTAGCGCGAAAAAGCATGGTATCACTGATATATTAAGTTATGCACCTTTAACGTGAATGATTTGGTGTTGTTGTATGATAGTAAATTTGAAAAATTTCCAAGGAAGTTCAAGATGCACTGGTTAGGGTCGTATGTTATTAAGGAGATTACCGATGGTGGCACGGTGTAGTTGGTAAAGTTAAATGGATATCCCTTCCCAGGAAAAGTGAATGGCAGTCATCTGAAGCCATACACAAGTGGCTTGGCCATCTGACTAGCCAACAAAAGTGTAGTCTTAGTGCTCCAAGTAGCTGAAAGGAAGTGTGGGACTATAACCTACTCTGCTCAGGAACTGCGCGATGTCAGGACTGCACGTAGTAGCAAAGTGTCACAGGGTCCACAACAGCGCAAGGATAGCTACGCTAATGCACAGGTCTGCTGGGAAGTGACCGTTAAAGTCATTATTCACGATTTGATGCTTGGTTTGAGGCCAAATGGAGTGGGCGGCAGGCATTTAAGGAAAACTTTATGGGCTAGATTCTAGAAAATATGCCACCAATCTAGCATTAATGGACCGAATGTGGGGGGAACGGTCGAATTCAAATTCAAAAGGTGCTATAAATTAAAATTGGCTATCCAACAAACAACACTTGGCAATTTGAGAACTGAGCTGTTGCGCACTTAGGTATTCATGAACCGAGATTTATTCGATATTCTGAAAGCGAATTTGTTGTTTCAACAGCTACCAGAGACATTGAGAGAACTGTGGAATAGCACTATGTTGGCACTCGAAGAAGCCATGGACCCAGGATTAGTCACAACTGAGCAAACCACATAGGAAATTGTGGAAATAGAAGCCCGAGAGAGCACCAGAATAATCGATGAGGTCCCTAATCACCGCGCACGCCGATACCTAAGAAGGATAAGGAGGCCATCATACTGGTGCACGTATCGCCCAGAAATCCACTGAGGGCCAAGCTCACAATGGAGGAAAAGGGGAAGGCCATTAATTTGGAGGCCGATGAGGAGGAAGAGTTTGAAGAAATCCTGGTGGAGGAGGAGGATGTAGAAATGGAAGTAGAAACCCAGGGTGCATACCCTATCACCAGGCTATCGGAATATGTTCCTCCACGAAAGGGTAAAGCCAAGGTCCCAAAGGATATAGATGAGAGAAAGAGCTCTCTACAAAACCCGATGTTCCAAAATGACATTATTTTTGAAGGAGTGCACTCGGGACAGGTTCCCGTGTTAAAATTTGAAGATTGGGACCTCACAGACCACGAGAAGTTCCCGCATTTAGCGACTGTGAAGCTAATGCACTAGAAGATGGATCTGCCGACTGGGATAATTGAATTAGAGTCGTGCAAATGGATTAGAGGGGTAGAGAAAGAAGGGTTGCTAAACCTGTTTTGGGTGCTGCATTACCACCATGTCCCATTGACCATTTCCGTCATCAAGCAGCTGCTCTTCTTGGTGCATGATGGATGCTTGTGGCTGGAGGAGACCATCCCCATCATAGACCATCCGATTCACTGGATTACATGTCTACCTTGCTCAGGGGTGGATCTAGCGAATATTTCAGAGGGGAAAAGTGACGATTTGGCCATCACGGAGGTACTGAAAAATAACTTTAATTTGGAGAAGAAGAAGCGAGGGTATCCCATCTCCAACATCAAAAACCCTGCAGTCAAGGTCGTGACACAGATATTCGCAGGGAAGGTGATGTGGAAGTGCCATGTGGATGAGATACCCACGCCAGTGGTTGCACTCGAGGTACAATGCACAGAAGGGGTCCAATTGAACTAGGGAAACTATCTATGCGGTGAGTTCCTTACAAACTGCCGTGAGGCATAGGAACAAGGCAAAACATTTCATTACGCATGGCACCTATAGTTGATAGTACTGGTGGCATGGGAGTTGCCCGAAGATAGCCAGTTCTCGTCGATCACATAGGACCTTCCAGAGGTAGTGAAGCACGCTTCACTATGGGAAACTAGGGACACACAAAGGATAAGGGAGAGTAATATATTTTGGGTGCTCATGGAGATGAACATCAGGATGGGGTTCAATCGCAAGCCACAGTTATCGCCCATTGTCTACAACAGTTTGCAGAGCTTTGTAGAGTTCAAATCTCACTTCCACCATGTCTTCATCAGGGCATAGAAGGACCCTATGAAGACGTGGCATGAGTTACCATACTTAGCGACCGACGATGTAATTTTCGCAGTCCTTGAGTCTTGGTCGTTGGATTGGTGCAGTCCCTATGGCCCCACGGTGGAAGTCGAGAAGTCTGTCGCACAATAGAAGAAGGAAGAGACAAAACTGTGGATGGCACAATAAGAGGAAAAGCGTAGGAAAGAATAAGTAGTGGCTAAGGCCCAGGCAGTGCACGACGTCGTGAAGTTGGTCGAGCAACAATAGAGAACAAGATAGGAGGAGCGCGAAGGAGAGAAGTCATCTTTGCCCGAACTAGAGACCGATACAGAACAAGGTGCCACAGACCCGCAAACAACATCCACCCAACTAAAATGTCCGCAACCACGAGAGCAAGTATGGTTGCGAAATAAAACAAATGCCTCGAAGACATATTTCAACCCTATCACCCTGTTGATGCCCCAAAAATCGTTACATCAACATCGGGGGATAACCACCCAGTCCGGACCTTAATACAGCTCCTTTTCCGTTTGGGATGGTGGCTCCGACTGGATATAATGGGACCAGTTTCCCAATAGTGAATAAAAGGGGGTGAATGAATGATTGGTTTTCAAATAAGTGATAATAAACGGAGGACTTATTCTATGAATAAAAACGTAAATGACTACTTTATCCCGGGAAGCTTCTATTCTTTAAGTGTAACGTTTAATGATCTATGTTTGTTGATAGGCATATAGATGACACTATGCGATAAACAAAGATATTCATTTAAATGATAATTGCTTCGTTCAAATAGTTGAACGAAGTAATTGATAAAACAATATTACACTTCTGTTTTATATTACCGATACATGCATGATTGAAAGAATAGAAAACTGTAAACATCCAATAGTGGAAAGCATAAAGTTTACTGTTAAAATACATTCACATATTCAATAATAGCATAAATGGCCAAACAATAATTCACATAAAAGGAATAAATTCAGACATAGATAATAGTACCATATGAGCTACGAATTATTCCCTACGCCAATCGCAATTTGAATTCCTTCTTCCGATTCAGAAATACTTTAAAATAAAGGCAATAGTGCACATTCATATCAAAGCTTCATTGTCAAAATTTGGAAAGATTGGTCCTGTCTTCATAAAAGAATATGCTTGAAGTACAATAGTGCAACTTCAAGCATAAGTCATATACAAAAACTTACGACCCTTTCTAAATGCATGAAAGGGTCTATAAATACTAAACTAAGCTAAAAAACTACAAAATTAAAATGCTATTAAATTGGTATAATCCGATCTTAAAATATCTCCCCCACAGTGATCTGGAAATTGGCAGCGATGATTCATTCTTATGGCTATTTTCCCTTTGTCCTGAGTTGGCATATTGCCAGCATTGGCTCCACTTCTTGAGGGCGGCTGAGTCGAGAATTGACTTGAGCAGCATAGGTGGCATCATGTATATCGGGAATGATACACCAAATTGCATCCGTCAGGCATTTGAGAGCGGCTCTCTCACTGTATGGTTTAACTAGGAATAGCCAATAGGTGTCCCAAGTTAAACTTTTAATCCCTGAGATTAATTTCCCATTCTTTTCAAGCTCTTGGTTACATGACTGCTCCAATGTCTTGGCCGATAATAGTTTACCTGGTGTACATTGAGAAATCATGTTAGATAAATAGAGAGTGGTATTTATCAATTCAATTAAATTGCTCGTAGATAACTTGCATTGGGAAACAACTCTCTCTGCTTTCATTAGTTGGGACTGCCATTTCGTGAATAGGATTTCCTTATGGGATTCTAATATTTTGGGCAAGTTTGCTGCCTTTCCCTCATTAGAGTCCTGCCATGTAAGAAAATCTGTTAAAGTATCTTCGGCTCACTCCAAATCCCGCCTGGCATCTACTGACTTATCTATTATAGATGATGTTTTGTCGCATAAAGGTTCAACTTGGGCAATTTCATGACATAACAATCTTATTTGTGTTATTAATGCCTTGTTAATTTGCATTGCCTTTGCTCTGAACTCGGCCGGCTGGGGAAGACTCTTGAACCTTTCTACCTGAGCTGATAATTGAGCAATTTGCTCATCTTTTGTCTTTGCCATCTGTTTGTTCACCGCCTTCAACTTTGATAATGCCTCGGATAGTTCTTTCTGTCTCTGAATTGCTCCCGAATTGATCCTCTACTTCTCTTCATGCAACTGTTTGTTTAGCTGGTTGTTTAATTGTTGCTGTGTGGACAGTTGCTGTTGTAGCTATTCTAACTTCTGCTGCAATTCCGATAGATGAGCTTGTAATGAAGCGATCATTTGATCCTTTTCCTTCAACAAATTGCTTACCTCCGATGCCTTATCCATGGTGGCTGCCGAATAGGCACCGGCATACTAAGATAACTTGGTTAGGTCATCGGAGGGGTCAAATTCTTCTCTCCATACCACATTTGTTGTTATTGTTTGTTCAGGGAACAGAGAAGGTTGATCAATCCTTCTTCTCTTCCATTGTAGTTTTATCACAGCCCTGTGTTTCGGGCTATAGAAAACATCTAGTGGAGGAATGTCGTCTACTTGCAAAAAAATTTGAAATGGAGGGGTTTTTTGGAATTATTTCTACTACTGTACTTGAGGGTGGACCACTGGTTCCTTTGTTTTGGAACCTCCTGTGATGCTGTATCTTGTGTATCGACAGATTTGGATGTCTCGGCATCTGTTGAAGTCTCAAGATTTCCTATAATGGTATTGAATTGTTTCCATTCTTCATGCAATTTTGGATCCACTTCAGTATCCACATTTATTTCTTTGTTGCTCTGCTCCTGCTGCCTTTTTTGTTCTTCTTCCCTTATTCTCTCCTGTTGCTTCTTTTCTGCCTCTTCCTATTCTATTCTTCAGAGTTCCTCCTACTCTCTTCTCTGGACTTCTTCATAGATTGCGGATGTAGCAGGAGGTTCATTAGTAAGCTGCTTCTCAGGCTCGCTTGACTGAACCGTCGGGGTAGTAGCTAACAAATCTAGAGGCAGAGTTTGCAACCTCTGTTCTCTAAGTTTGTTAAATTCTACCAATCCGTCGTCGCGATATCTCATTCTGGCTAGCTGTTGTACCTGGAAGATTGACTCGGCGGAAGAGAACAGGTCGTCAAACTCATCTTCCTTGTGCTCAAATTTAGTGAGCTTGGCTTGATATAGGGAATTGTAGATGATTTTCTTCGGGTCAAAGCGTCTATTAGGCAGAGTGGCGAGACTTAAGACGTTAATTTTTTCTGCCTCTTTCTCTGCATGTTTATAATCATGCAGAGTATAGATGCCACACCTAAGAGGAAAAGGAGGCCAAACTTGCTTCTTTGAATTTCTGAGAGTTTTCGTGGCTGACATAGTTGTAAGCTGATATGCTATTTCGCGAGCTAATAGCTTGTCTCGTATGTATAATGGGAGGACATGAGGTCTGGCCTGACTGCCGAAAATCCTAACATAGGTGATTTTTTCTTCTCCAAACTAGGTTCCTAGGGCTGTCAAGTCAATCTCAGCCTGAGAGGAGATCTTAGGGGTGGGTTTATCAAAAATTGCATAGTAAAGAGGTAGCATAAATCCATTGCAGACTTGGTATAAATGGTGCTTATAATTAGCTTTCCATAGCTTCTGGTGGTAAATATGAATAGGCATAGGGTCCTGTGGAGTCCATCTCCACTCTAAAACAGGAAACTCGGAATTGAAACAGAGGGTATCCAAAATGTAGGCACTAAAATAAAATGGAGGGATGAACCTATCGGTAACACGGGATTTGTTTCTGAATTCAAGAATAGCCGTGGCCAACTTATCCGATAATATAGTCCCCCAATCCATGATTTCACTATTACATGCTGCTTCTATCAAAGGAACCATTTCTATGGAAAACTTGGAAGAATCATGCAATCCCCATAGTCGACACATCATGGCTCCATCATAACAATAAGGAGAGCATAAGGAGTTGACGAAGTACTTACCCGAAGACTCATGTTTGTGTTTCACTGGGTTCTAGCTCCATTCTCGTATGGGCGCTGACTCGGTCTCATTCTCATCTCGAAACTTTTCCAGGAATGCTTTATTGTATTTCTTCTCTGGCTCGGGAAAGTGGTACATTTGTCTGAAATCGTTGGGCTGAAATGAACCAAATATTCTTCCATCAATAGTGCAGAATGTTTTGTCCGTAATTGGAATTGCCTCAATTGACCATCTCACCACATCTGTATATGGAAGAATCTGCTCTCTAGCAGCTATCCTATGAAAGTAGGAATCAGCCAGATCCTTCAAAGTAGCATCGAATTTCCGGCTTGAACCTGCTGAGGATTGTACCGATGTTTGTTGAGGTTCCTCGGCTTCAACCAGGTTGTAAATATTTTTCCAAGTAGTGTTGCCAAGGCCGAGACATGTGGTATCTGAGATTAATACCTTCTTACTCGGTCCCGGATCGGTGGCATGCTGCGCTGTTATCATAGGAGCCGAAGGCGTTCCTGACTTCTTATATTTCTTTCCCATTGTTACTGCGGAAAAACTCTACGCAAGAGAAAGATAGACGTAGTGCAGAGAATAGATAGCTAAAACTAAATATGGGGAAATTGTGTCAATCAATGGGAAATAGATGATTTATCATAAAGCTCCCACGGATGCAATCTCTGAAAGGATTTAGGCATGACTGCTCATTAATTGGCCGTTAAAACCTATCAATCACTTAATTGCTTGTTATATCCTTTATTTGCCGAATAATGGTTTTAAGCGTGGATTTTATTTTTTTGGCGGTTGGACGCAAGCAAATCACTATCGGGAAGATAAATGGCTTTCAATGATTATTAATATATAATATAGCGAAATCATATTGATCTTTTTCGAAAATCGCGCTTTGGACTCATCGCAATCGGAAATCGGAGGAAGGCTTGGGTAATTTCATTTGAGTCTTATGGAATCCCCGATCGGCGATAGCGATATCGCTCGACTCGCATCGGGAGTTTGAATGAGGAGAGTTTGTTATGTTCGCGTTGCATTCCTAGATCGTCGATTGCGATATTGCATCGGGGCAAAGGGGAGGGGCCTTTTATTATTTGTTTTCCTGATATCCATCGGCTATTTTGCTTTTATCACATCGGGGAAAATCAATGGGTCATGGTTTATGCATCCTTTGTTATTGCGATATGCGATCTTGCGATCGCTTTATCACAATAATAAAGGACTATTCATTTTATTTTAAAGACCGATTATTTCAAAAGGTTTTAAAATGTTTTGATTATTTCCAAACCTTTAGAAGAGTGATGGATTAATACCAATTTAATCTAAAAGGGACCCATTTCAAATTATAATTTTCTAAAGTAAGATTTTTTGAAATGGGGGGTTGTTGTATAGCACAACAATTGGCGATTCGCTGGAAGAGATAGTTATCTCTGAAAAAGTTATTGAATTTTTTGAACTTTCTTTACATAGATACCTTATCAAAAGGGAAGTTCTAATATAACTAAGTATACACACATTCTGAATATAATAAATAAATGTTTTTGCTAATTCTTTCCCTTGTTAAAACTAAATACATTCTAAGTTTTAAATTGGCCTTTATTGGTTGATAACGATAAAACAAAACCCCTTTCCAACTTAGCCATTTTAGTTGACTCCTTTGTCACAGGTAGAGCCTCTGTTGCCAGCAAACGTTCATAGTTTCGACAGGGATACCTTTTAACCATTTGATTGTTCACGATCCCTTCCATCTCAGAGTATGATTAAAAGAATGAATTCAAAACATGTTTTCATATTTTGTATTTCTTTTATTTTCTATGTTTTGTAAGATAAAAAGCCATTGTCCTGGTTTGGTTGCTAGCTGATTTGACAATGCCATTCACTGGTTGTAATCTAATTGAACAAGCTGGCTCGTGATGAGACCCCTTGTCTTATGCTTATAAGCCATTACCCTGTTTTGGTATGCAGTGTTGGTAATGTCGGTTAGACTATTTCCCAATGATCATGGTAAGCAAGCTTGTCATAAGACCCCTTATCTTTATATAAGATATTTTAGAATTACACTATGAGTAATCATAAACTTGGATGAATGGGATGGGCAATTTTCTCCTTAAGAGAAAATGGATGACAAGGTAAGAGTTGAGGATGCTAAGATTGAATCAGTCTCTATTTTGATATTGGTAACCCTTTTGTGGCCAGCGTGAAAACATTAAAATGATTTACAGTACTTCTAAATCTTGAGAGGATTTTCAGAAAAATAAAATGGGGTGTTTAGAATGTTAATATACCTAATTTCCTAGAAATTGTCCCTTTTGTTTAAGGTTTCTATTTTACAAAAGTAAATATTAAAAGCACTTCTTCCGAACAACATTTCAATATAGCAAAGGCCAATAGAAGCTATTTTACAACTTTATTTCCTAATGGTCCTAAAAACTGCAAATCCTACTGAATTTAAAACAGAAGGGGTTACCTCCTCAATTGAAGAATTTCTTTAAGATGAGGCCATTAACAGGAAGATAGTCCCTCTTTCCTAATAGATCTTGTAATATGAATGCCGAATGGCCTATCTTCTCACTGATCTGAAATGGTCCAAGTCACATCTTTTGGAATTTGGTGTGTTTACCTTTATCCTCATGTGCTTTGTCCCATTTTAGAACTAGATCACCAACCTGCAATTGTTTAGAACTAGACGAAGCTGAATCAAATGATGACTTGATTATCTGCTGATGTTTAGCATGAGTAATTTTGGCTTTC
>APFE031101518.1:0-15831 GCA_000404065.3 Pinus taeda
GAGGAGAGATCACTATCCTTCCTTGTTGCCATAGTGGGAGTGGGTGAACTTGTCAAAGTAGAGGAAATCTCTTGCTGGACCCTGGGAGGAGCTTGCACAACACCAAGGCTCAGGTTGTAATGGTCCTTTTTTGTTTCCTTAATACAAATAAGTCCATTCTTCTCAATGATTTGTTGTTAATGAATTATTTCATGTACTCCTTGGTCTATGTGATGAATATGCTTTGTTTTATGAAATATTCAGGTGTTATGTAATCGTTTGACTGTTAGTGTATGCAGGTCTTAAAGTGAAGGAGGAGCTCATCTGGATCAGCAAGGCTGGACTGCTGCAACAAGCGTTGGATTTGAGGTAGGATCGAACAACACTTGGTTTCTCATAGAATGATGTATATTTAGAGAAGGATTGCTCTTGTTTGTCTTGTTTGTCACTAGAGAGTCTTAGACTCCTACGGAGGTTAGGTTTGTCCACAAAAATAACTCTTTCCGCATGACACTGACCAGGTTCAATTGCTCAAAGATTTTGATGAGTGATCATGGTACACACTTCCTTAATGAAATGATCAACACGCTGACAGAAGAATTCCAGGTGTATCATCAAAAGAGCATGCCATATCATCCTCAAGCTAATGGGACGATGGAAGCATTTAATAAGATGTTGGAGAATGCAGTGACAAAGGTTTGCAATGCACATATGAATGATTGGGTTGTGCACGTACCAACAGTGCTATGGTCTTATAGAACTACTTGTAAAAATATGACTAGACAGACACCGTTTAGGATGGTCTATGGTGTAGAAGTAGTGATGACGATGGAATACATTGTGCCTTAGAAGAGATGCTCGCATAGATGACAGAGCTGGAGAAAGATAGACTCTTGGATGGATTCCATCAACAAGTTCAGAAGGAGCACGAAAAGGCATGGCATGATCAGCACATCAAACTGCGCATCTTCAAGGTAAATGATTTAGTTTTATTATATGAAAGAAAGTTTGATAAATTTCCAGGAAAATTTTAGATGCATTGGCTGGGGCCATATGTGATCAAGGAGATTACCAATGGTGGAGCAGTTCAACTTCTGAAATTGAATGGAGATCCATTTCCCGGAAAGGTAAATGGTAGTCGATTGACGCCATACAGTATTAACACTCTGGGCAACCACAAGGAGGTGCGAGACTATAAACTACACTCCCTGGGTTGTAGAGTTGCGCAATGAGGGGTCTACACGGAATAGAAGGGTGTCACATTATCAGCAGATGCATGAAGGGAGCTGTGCTATAGGAGGAGAGACTATGCAGCGTAGCCAAAAAGTGACCATTTCTGTCACTATTCATGATTTGACTGCTAGAAGATGGTTAAGAGGAGCGGGCGTCCGACATTTAAGGAATTTAATGCTGAAATAAAGTTTGAAATATTTGGAAATTTGCATCCAATCTCGCATTTATGGATGGATTTTGGGGGGAATGGTTGAGTTTGAATTCAAAATTGCCTATAAATTATAGATGGTCGTCCAGCAAGAAACCTTTGCATTCTGAGCATTTCTGAGTTTTGTTGGATGTTGCGTGAGATCTCTCATAATTTTCTTGCAAGCCCTGTGTCTGAGTCGGATCAGAACTTCATTAACAGCATCATGTCTACCCGAGCTGAGACTGCTAGTATTGTGGGCGTTGTCACCTCTGAGGGAGCTGCCCCTGAGGTCGTGAGTATGGAGGATCCCGCAACAGAGCCTAAGGCATTGAGGTCACCTAGGCCGAAGCCTACGCCGTTGAGAGGCTCCCAAGCCGAAGAAATATAAATAGAAGAAGACACTACCGGTGAGCAAGGCACCAAGAAAACATGCAGCTACACAAGCGTAGTGGAAAGAAAAGCTAACCGCACAGGAGAGAGGCAAAGTGGTAGACCTGGAGGTTGATGAGGGCGTGAAAGACATAGATCTTGAGGGGTTTGACCCTATTTCGAAGCTGCCAGAGTACATCCATTCGCGCCAAGGCAAGGTGAAGGTCCCAAAGGACCTATATGAGGAACATTTCCTCCTGAACGCACCCCTATTACCAAAAAAATCACTTTTGAAGCATCCCACATATGAAACCTGAAGATTGGGATTTGCGAGATGTTGAGAGGTTTCCCCACCTTGCCATGGATACCTTCACGAAGTGAGTGTTCTACAAGGATTCTGGTGGCATCGCGCTGGAGCTGGTGGAATGGATTCACAGGGTAAACAAGGTAGGGTTGTTGAACCTCCTATAGGTGCCTCACTACCACCATGCCCTTATAAATTTGAGAGTCATTAAGCAGTTGTTGTGCCTTGTGCATGAAGGGTGCTTGTGGTTGACTAAGCTAATACCAACCACTGATATGCAGATCCATAGGATCACATTACTCCCTCATTCACGACTAAATCTAGCAAAGGAATTTGGTAACAAGATGGGAAAGTGCGACCTTGTCGAGAAGATGAGGGACAAGTTCAAACATGATAAGAAAGCGTGCGGGTATTCTATCTCTAGTATTATTGACCCCGCAATGAAGGTGGCCACCCAAATTTTGGCTTGAAAAGTGATGAGAAAGTACCGCGTGGACGAGGTACTAGCACCAGTAGTTTCGTTAGTGGCTCAGTGCATGGAGGGTGTATAGTTTAATTGGGCACACTACTTGTGCAGCGAGTTCCTCACGAAATACAGAGAGGCACAAGACCAAAGTAAAACCTTCGATTACTCATGGCTCTTAGTGTCAATTGTGTTGGTCACATAGGAGTTTCCGAAGGACAGCCAGTTTCCTCTAATTTAGACATATACACTAGAAGCAGAGCACGCCGCAAAGGAGAAAGCAAAGTAGGAAGAGCGCAGCTCTAACAGTAAGTCCAAAATCTCCTTCACCCCAAATGGAGGAAGAAGAATAGTCAAAATAGGGTGGTCGAGATCTAGAGAGCAATCCTTTTCACGTAAAGTGACATAGGGAATAGGAAAAGGAGGGACAGTGAAAGAAGACCAAAGCCTCCAAATCATCGCTAGATCCAATCACCTTGACGAAGGGTGACTTGGATGATATTGGAGATAAGGTAAGGGATACGATAACGGAACTACTGCAGAAGTTTTAGCAGCAACAGAAGTGGGCACTAAGTTCCATACATACGGGTTTGTGTGACCTGCAAATCCAAACAACTAGACTGCAGGCAGTTGTAGGGCAGAGCAACGCAATATCAACTAGTTTGGCGCCAGGGATCACTCAAGCCGCATATTTGGTTCGATCCTTGGATCTCTAGACAGTCGCACTGACAGATGGAGCTCTAAGCGCAGAGGTGGAAGTGAACAAAGCTATTGTCAGCGCTTTAAAGAATATTGTTTTAAACTTAGTCGTGCTCCCCAGTGAATTCCTTCACATGTTGCAAGCAAGTGTGATTGCAGAGCTTAAGGCACGAGAGCAGCACACGCTGAGCTTGATCAATGAGCAGAAAGTCAACAACGAATAGATATTCATTGAGAAGACATCCGTGCTAGAAGCATGGAAGAAGGTTCAGGAGAAGAATGAGACAACCACAGCCGTGGTAGCCGAAGCATGCAGAATTGTTCCAGAACTCCATATCCCAGAAGAAGCATCGATGGAGGCCAAGATTAGGAAGTTGGCTACAGGTGTGCACGATGCAAGGACAAAGATGGCCAAGGTTCAGTTTGAACTAAACCTTAAAATCACAGAGCTTGAGTTGAAGTCACAACCTTCAACTCCTCGATAGGTTAGAGCACAATGCGAAGTTGTTGTGAAGGATGCAGTTGCAACAGTAGATGTCGTGGTGGCATATTGGACCGCGCTCTTTGAGTAGTCTATGGAGGTTGTTACGACTCTGCAGGAGGATCCTAACCTGTAGAGGTTGAACATAGAGTCCTGGGAATTGTAGTAGCAGTACAAAAAAGCAAGAGTGATGGTGCGCACCATCGCTATATCACAACGATCAGCTAAGCTGCATGAAGCAAAGCAGTTGCTCGAACAGGTGGAGGCAGTGCAATAAATAGTGGCAGTCCTGAAGGCTAGATTGGGGCCTTGGTTGGACGAAGCCTATGTTGTCTTTGCGGCCATTGAGGAGAAGCTAGCGAGCCTACAAAGGACACAACTAAAGGTAAAGGAAGACAACATAGGACGAACGACTGAGCAGCTGGTGGATCAGATCAAGCAGGCAGCGATGCAAAGCGCGGCTGAGGTAGCAGTGGCATAGGTCGAGTTGGGAGGTCTCCGTAGTAAGATCTCCGTGCTAGTAGAGTGACTTGAGGGTGAGTCACGATATTTGTGTTGGGGACCTGTTGGGACAGGGTCCCCTACTGCCAGTTTTGGGGCAAAAGCCCAAGTTTTTGTTGTGTAAAGCGTAAATTCTCTATAAGTTGTGGTCGCGAAGTGTGTAGATAAAAAGTGTCATAAAGGGACTTTCCCTTCTTTTATGTAAGTTGTGTCAGCTTATATATACATACCCATGGTCCGCATACCATGGGATTATATAAAAGGCAGTGTCTTAGAGAGTCTAAGGGATAGTAATGAAGAGATCAATGAATGTAATGGGTCACTAGAGTTGAAGAGCGAAGAGTATAAGAGTAGAAGAGAGGCTCTACAGATGTGTTCGCAGAGGCCTAGAGTATAATCCACAACTGAGTGCATGGACCCCTGCAGCTGAGTGCACAGGGTAGTCTTGAGTCTGTAAGCAAATCTGAAGTATCAATAAAGAGATTATTCAATAAATATCTATGTTTTGTCCATTTACTTCTATTATGAATGAATTCATTTATGTTATAAGGAATGATTGGTTTATGATTTAACATTGTAGTCATGCGCGATTTTTCATGGTTAACATTGTTATATGAACGCAAGTAATAATATCTATTTACATGAAGAATATCTTAATGCATGGTAAAGTTATGAGACATTTAAGCTAATCTGGGTAAATACAGAAGTAGGATTGATTACAAAGGTGCGTAAGTTGTTGAGTCACCCGTTTAGGGTCCGCGAATGACAGTCGTTGACGTTCACGAAGGTCTAGAGGCTAGTAAAAGGAAGAAATATCGATAAGCCTCAAGGGCTTATTGATCTGCAAGAAGGAAGGTTTAGGGTATAAAACGACATCAAAACCATCTCTGGGTGAGGAAACTTGGTTCCAGCATCCCCCCATAGTACTTTGAGTGAGACTTCAGTCCGCACTCCGTGGATTGATGTCGAAAGGGCCAGTAGTGTAGGGATTTGTTTGGCAAACTTAACTTTGAACATGAGTCAGGACCCACTAAGCCAACAAGCCCCATTAGGATTCATATTTTTTATGTAAGATAGCCCCGCGACCGAGCCTGAAACAATGCCGCATATGCGTCAACGGATGCTGAAGGAAAAGAGAAATAATAAGGGTGTGGGATCTGCCATAGCCGCACAAATAGAGGAACCTAGGATGCAATAGCCACAGGGGCTAGAAATATCAGAGAGAGCAAAACAAGAGGGCAGCCCGAGTGCTGTGAAACCCATGAGACCAAAGGTTGGGGGAAAACCTCCACGGAAGCCGACTGGGATAAAAATTGCGGAAATAAAAGACTAGGACATGGTGGTGACAGGGGCGATAAAGGGAAAGAATACCAAACTAAAATCCATCACTCGTTTTCCTACTAGATGGTTCATGAGAAGCCAAATCAAGCAGTCATCAATGAAAGTGGTGGGAAGAATATTAGAAGTAGAAATCTTGCCTGACACACCCGAGAAAGGGAAGGAGAAATGCAGTGTTTCTCCTAAGGATGAGATTTGAATAGAGTCTACTATATTCACTAACGAGGAGGAGCTCCAATATTAAGGGGGTGATGATGAAGAGGTAGAGATTTCGGAAGGAGAAGACCTGGAGTCTCCCCATGCAGATGAAGAACCATAGATAAAGGATGAAAGAAAAAGGTGGTCACTGTAGGAGCTGGAAGAGATAATCACTGAGTCGACCATTTCGAAAAGAGCCATGTGGAAATAAAACGAAGCATTGAAGGAAAACAACCTAAGGATGCAAAGGGAGCATGAAGACTAGATTCAGAGAATGTACTGGATGCTAAAGAAGAAAAAAGCAGGATTGATTGTCTGAAACAGAAGAACAAGGCATATACAAATCAATTTCCTGCAAAGACCAGCATGCATTAGTTAGACCAGTTAGTTGAAGTGGCGGATCAGTTAGCATCAACTTATGTAGCTAAGGGCAAGAACTAAAACATTTTGGGAGAAACGACAGTTTTTTTGCATAGGGGACATGCAAAATCTTAGGTGTGGGGGAGATGTTCGGTTGTGACTTGACCCATTTTTAGCCATGTTTTTGAATCACATTCCCTGCACTTTTGAGCCTATTTTCTATCCTACCTATTTATTTTCCACTCATTTTCATATGTTTTGCCTAAAGTTTGCCATTAGATTAAAGGTATGGGGATTTATTATTAAAAACATATTTTTGTCTTTAATCTTTAATTATTCTCTAGCTAAATTGTTAGTTCACTTAATTACTCTCTAACTAGCTCCAAGCCCACGTGCAGGATCATTCCACTCAGCAACAGGATCAATTTTGTGCCAAAACACAAAGTTCCAGATTTCTTGCAGCAGCCTGAATTTCCCGCAGAGAACTCCGGATTTCCTGCAGAAACTATGGTTGTGCATAACCGCCTATAATTCCTACAGCAAAATCCGAGATTTGGCATGATGCACGCATGTTCTAGCTAAACCAAGACATGGGTTGAAAAGGGATTTCAATCCACATGGTTTCTATCCTATCAACATTTTTGATTTTCCCTTTTGGCCATGTCTAAAGCTCTGATCCACTTAGCTACAACCGCTCTACATGGACGTGCTCCAGAAACATTATGTTGTCCAATCTATGCTTCCAGTCATAGATTGGACCTATTCCAGCTTAGATCAATTGATGTTGTTCTTTCTGTTTGGCTGCGGCCTTATTTAGCATGTTCTTGTTACTACCAGCCACTTTTGGGCTTGGTCCTTTGTATAAAAACAGTAAGGATATGAAGGCAGGGGCTAGCGAGGGTTGTGTTCAGATTTATATTCTTGGGTGGCTTCAAACCTGTGTTGTAACTTAACATTTTCATATATTAATACAAATTGCATGTTCTTCCCATTGTTCTGAGCAACTTCTCTTGTGTTTAGAGGGGTTGTGAGCAAGGGAAGGGCCCCCCTTCGCTCACAACACCCATGTATAATTAGTTTCTGATTTATTTATGTTTCAGGTTTATTTTATCATGCTTTACTTCTGATTACAACAATAAGATCATTACATAACCAATGTGTCATTTATAAATTAGTAGCACCTAGATGAATGGTTTAATTTCTGTTTGTGGTGGCCATCTTAGATTGAATTCTGATTGTTTCCATTTATGAGATTATTGAAGTGTAGTTTGCCTATATTCTTTCAAAACCACCAACAGCAAGATCATGAGTTGTAGAGGAAGTGAATCCACTCTACAACCTTTGCTACAAATTGGTCAATCAAGAGAGACTTGCATTGGTTTATGTGATTTAGTAGTTAGAGATTTGACACTTCTAAGTATTTCGCCTACATATACTTTGCTTGCACCTCATCAGTTTACCTTCTCGAGTTGATAATTTATGTTTCTCAAATTTTGAAATATAATTTGACTCAACAGTCCCATCTTTGGGTTGAAAACCTCGTGAGGCGGCCCAATGATGCAAAAAAAAGGAATATAAAAAAGAATAAGAAGATCCCTGGGTGAAAACCTCCCTTGAGGCGCCCAGGGCAAACAACTAGGGTGAAAAACTCTCTGAGGCAGCCTAGTTTTTTTTCAAAAAAAAGGAGAGAAAAGATAAAATTGTTATTTGCAGGTGGGCGAGAAAGACAGTCAAGGAGAAAAAAGAGGATCCAAAGGGAACCCTGCATCACACATATTCATCTCCCCCACTCCTCACCATGCATCCCTCAATCATTTCTACCATTTTTCGACGCCATTGCTTCGATTTAGGTGAAGACTCTGTTTTCTATAGGATCATCTGTATTCCAACAGGATCTTGTGAAAACCTATAGGATGATTCTGTAGGAATTATAGTGGCCCGTAAAACCTATAGGAAGAAATTTGAGGGCACATGGTAGGTTTGTTAGGTCCCTAAAATTCATCCTAGACATGTTCTAACACCTCACCTCGTCTATTATCATGATCCCTGCAATCACCATTCAAAACAAAAAGAGATCAGTTTCTACTAGTCATGAAAAAAAGAAAAAAAGGAAAACGGAGGAGAGTAAGAGCATTACCTGAATGTCCCTTACTCCACATACACTCCTACTCCCTTTGTCCATTCATTGCACCATCCTCATAGCCCTAGCTAGCGACATGATTAAGGAATTTTGAGGGAGAAGTAGCTACAAGACATCCTGTAGCAACCTATCCCATAGAATGTCAATCATTAGCTACAGGTATTCACTGGGTTGATCTAGGAACTCCACAGCAACAACAACATCAGACCTTCAGCCATGTATACCTGCAAAATCCAAGAAACCATCAGCAGACAACAAGAGGAGAAAGAAGAATGACCATGTAGCAAATAAACAATGCAACACCTCTGATCTTCGACAACTGCAGCATGGCATCAAAACCACAGGTAAGTATCCCGCTCACTCATTCATATGCATCATTTAATCAAAATTTGTAAAGGTTATGAGATAGTTGGTTTATAAGTGAAAAGGTGGCTAGTTAACTTGGCCACCTTTTTTCAGTTAGCACATGCAAAACCAGGTATCCTCTCACACGTGGATGCAGTTAACTCAAAGATAGAGGAGGAGTAGGACAAGAAGTGGTTAACTACGGATCTACAAGGTGGGACTTGATTATGAGGAGTGGGAAATGATGAGGTGGTAGTGGGGACCAACGGTCCAAAAATGGTAAAGTACCTCTGCTGCCAGCACACCACCTCACCCTGAAACACAATAAAGGGAAATAAAACATCATTTGCATGCATTTGTGCATTCCACCTCCTCGAAACTCCCTCACTCAAGTTGCTCTCATAACCCTAGCCACCCATCGGAAGCAAGGATCAATTGTTTTGCAAGATAATTTCTACAGGAGTATGCACAAAAATTCCTACAAGAAGAGTCTACATGATATAGTCTACAGGAAGAGTCTACATGATAGAGTCTATAGGATCAGTCTACAAGATACATAGAGGCAGTCTACAAGATAGTCAGAGAAGAGTTCAAGATGGGATATCATGGGAATTGTCCACTGCCACCATTCTAAAGAGGTAGGCTATCAAAATCCATCCCCATTTGCAAGCAAATGAACTAGAAATGCTCTAAAATCTAGTGAATTTAACAACTGCGGGAGGTGAATTGCATACACAATAAACTTTGTTTTCCTCCTAAATTTAAAAATGTTGTGTCAACCCTCTTATTTTCTCCTCAAGCCTCACAAGCGAGATGACAGGAGGGTTTAATAGGAGAGAACCCACAAACATTGTGAGGATACAACAACACCCCCAAGTGCTTGAAATCTTTACAAGACAAAACTAGATGGGGTTTTCCGAAAAATTCATAGGGTATGATAATGAGGTGGCTCAAGAATTTTCTCATTCCCTCACTCCACATAGTATAATCCATGCCATTGTTTTAGTTATAGGCCTCACTATAGATCTCACCCTCGAGCTCATCAGTAGGGTCACCACACTTCCCCTAGGAATTCCATGGAGAAAAGAGGACAAAGGAGACAATCAGGTGGCAAAAAGGAAATTCTTTTTAGTGGTGAAGAACCCACAGAGGATAAAAAAGGAGTGAGAAGGGACAGTCTGCCATATCCATGGAGTGAGGTAGGATACCAACTCATCAAATATATCTCATGTGAGGGTAGATATAGTGTTGTTTATGGATACCATTTCAGGATCCTTGAAGAATTAAGATTTGGGGTAGAAACACCAGTTCACCAAAGACTCAACATACCCTATTTCTTGATGAAATCACTCATAGACTCTAGCAGCAAAGTAGAGGAAGGGAATTCCCAACAATTGGCTCACCATGGGTTGATTAGGATCCTCATTGAGGATGCCCTCCAAAACCTCAGAATCCCTTTAACATGGTCCATCTTTAGAGACTTGCCAGCAGAGGATGACATCAAAACCCTCACTTATGATGTTAGTCCTTCTGTCAGTGAGGAGGAGGAAAAACATGAAGAAGAAGATACAGAGCTAGATAAGGATGATATGGATGAAGAAGAAGCTGACACAGAGGAACATGATGAAGCAGAAGAAGAAGAGGGAGAAGAGAAGGAGGATGATGGTGAAACAGAGGAGGAAAATAAGGAAGAAACTGATGGAGATGAGGAAGAACCACAAGAGGAGGAAGAAAGGAAAAACAGAGAGGAAGAAGGCATTGAAACAGATGGGAAAGAACACAAGGAGGGGTCACCTAGGATGTCCCCAGAGGCCATTGAGAGAGAGGCAGCAGCTACTCTCACTGCTTTCAGTACCCCAGTCAAGAAAAAAGGAAAAAGAAGGAGGAAAACCCCCCATATTTCAGAACAAGAAAGAGCACAAGAATCAAACAAGGGAAGCCACAAATTTCATCAAAAATTCCTATTGAGATTGAATATTCCCCTACTCAAAGAGACAAAATTCATTCCCCTAAGTCACCAATCACATATGTAAGGAGGCCTAATACTAAATCAAATTCCCCAAAGGGCAAGGCAATCCTATACGATCCATAGCAAATCCTACAAGATCCACAACAAAACCTATAGGAAGCAAAAATAGTCCTACATGATACTTTGCTAAAACTACAGGAAGCATAGAAATTGGAAAACAAGGTAGGGGAGCAGCAGGAAACAAAAGCAGAAGACCTAGAGAAAAAGGAACCAAGCCCCCAACCTAACATAGACTCCTATTACAGATTTATTGAAGGAGGCAAGGTAATACCTCAAAAATTTTCCATCCCATTATTTTTTGAACTTGAGAAGGAAAGGGCCAGAACCCACCGATGGATGCAAATCGCCAAGTCAAAATGGGTGGAAGACATTGGGAACATGGAAGAGAAGCTGAAATAAATGGGCAAAGAGCTAAGTGGCTTAAGGGACAGAGAAGAAATAATGAGAGATCAACTTGAAAGGGAAAATGCATGGCTGAGGGGACAGTTGTAGGAAAGGGAGAACCAACTAGCATGTATGGCCAGCCTCTCCTTGGAGGCCATCCAGTGTAGGATGCCAGTTAAATCGTATTATCTTTACCTCAAAGAACAGTTGCTGCAGTTTTAGATTAAAACACTAGCACAAAGGGGCACCATGCCATTTCAGGACTACATGCAGTTTATTGATCTGTGTGATCAAAGTACACTAGAGGATAGGCCCAACATGGCTGAGTTTTATTTGCACAACGTGGCACTCACAGACATGAATGTTTGGGATCCTAATGCCAAGCTAGGAGATCTACAATTAATGGCATTGGCATCATGGATGAACCATGAGGAGTCAAGGGTTGCAGAGATGAAAAGAATATTGGCCAGAGAGAAAAATGAACCTCTTTCCATCGGAGTTGAACAATCAAATCCCATGGCCCTAATCAGCACCCATAATTTGATTACAAATGACCCTCAATTGGTACCTAGATATCTTGCTTCCCAAAAGCAAGCAATTTCACATTTTGAGGATATGTTTAGGCTGCTAGGAGACGGTAGTATACATGCCTGCCTAAGAAGATGGAACACAATGCCACACAACTTGAAGATCAGAGAATATCACTCCCCTCAAAGGTTGAGAGAGGCACTCAATAGGACACCTATGTATAAGAAATCAATGCAAAGGTTGAAGGTCAATTAGATAGACCTAAAACTCAGTCCACCACTACTCCTAGGGATCCTAGAAGGGAGAAAAGAAGAAGAAGAAAAGAGGTAGTGGGAAGAGGTAGAAAATAAAGATGGCTTCTATGAACAAGAAGAAGAGGCCACAACAGAGGCACAGATGTTAGAGAGGCTACCAGATCCATGAAGGACATGGACATTAACTAAGTTGCTCAGAGGATGAGAAACACTTTCAGTAAGGGGGTGATGATGAGCCTCATCATTGGGTAATTACATGGGCCTTAATTCACCTCCTAGCTTAGTCAAACCAACTATTCTCATAACTTATTGCATAATTTTGATTATATTTTGTTATGAGATGAGTTAGAGTTGGATATTTTTCTTTGTGGTCTAATGTGGATTTAATGTAGGATTAAAAGATAAAAGCAAGGAATTTTAGCAAAGTCCTTGGTCAAAACTTGAATGGGACAAAGGAGAGGAATTATAGGAGGTAAATCCTACTCATTACTACCCCTCCATTTGAATATTCCTCCATCAACTGGGAGTGCAAACAGCTAAATCATGAGGACTAGAGGGCAGCCGAGCAAGTGAAAGACAAAGCACCAACTTATCTCGAGTTTGGGAGCCGAGCCTCCCTAATTTTAAGGAATTCGTTGGAGACTTCAAATGTATAAGTAGAGAGGCCTAGGACCTCAGTAGGATTCGGATTTTTTATTGTAAAACTCTACTCTGTTTTTGAGTTGCAAGACTTGTGACAGTTTTTGATGTAATCCATTGTTTTGATAATAAGAATTTTTTTTTTTTGAGCTAGCACTGAGTTAACTCAGAGACTTGAAGCTCTTGGGTTAGGGCCCAACCCTAGCAGCCAAAGATGCTCTTTATTGTACATGCATGTTAGCATAGATTCATGTTTTAATTGTTCATTTTCTTAAGTAGCTGCATTTCCATTACAACAATGTAGATTAAATTGGTTATATGTTAGTTTGCTTCCATTTGTGCCTTGTTTCAATTAGCAGGCTAGCAAGGAGAAAAAGGATCACCATAATGTTTTCAGCAGGTGTCTCGGCCTCACTTCCTCCCTTTGGGACCATGACTTGAGGAAGAGACCCTTCAACAGCTCCAAAAACATAAATTTCTAGTTCTTGCATGAGCTTTGGAGTTTGTTGTCTTGATTTAGCATTTGGTTCATTTCATTGTCATCTTTTCCATTACTCCATTTCTGCAATAATATCTCACTCATGCTTTCATTCCCTTTAGTGCTCTCTTCATGCATAAAATAGGAAATTGATTCATGCTTTTCTAGTTTATGAAAATGTATTTTGTCACATAGTTCTTGGGAAACACATATGTTTAGTCACTGCAAGTACTTCAGGAGGAGACTCAGGCTTCATCACCAGTAGCCACCTTCCACTTCATCCATCATAACCATCTCTTGTTCCACCATCACCCTCACTAGTTTTTGTCATTTTTTGTTGAAATTCCCCTATATACCTTGAGTGAATCTAGCCATCTCTGATCTTGGATATCGTCTCCTGAGTGTTTCTAGACCTTATAACACCCCATCTCACTCATCACACACCTTTTCCAATCTTCCCAACACGTCCAACACCTCACAATTAGCTCGCGGCCATATCCTGTAGGTTTTCTGTCATTCCTATAGGATCATCCTGTAGATTTCTGGTACATCCTGTAGGTTTCCCTGAAACAACGCGTTTTGAGGTCGAATTGATGGGGAACCTCTAGGAAGTCACAAAAATCCTCCTAGGACCCTTCCACACCATTCAACCACTCCATAAGCCTTTTAGCATCCTCAATCACCTTCCATCCACCTGTCACATCCACAAGAACAATTAATTTGCATACTTGATTTTGCCTAAAATACCAAAAAAAGGTAAAAACAGATTTAGTTTAATTTTCTTTCTTGCGCATTAGTATGGTTTGATGCTCTTTACTTATGTAGCTTAGATAGCAGCATTAGGTTAGTTTTTATTTAGCAATTCGGCTTAGCATAGCTATTTAAAGGTTAATTGGGATATGGTATGATTTAGCATTACATGTTGTTTTCTTCATTACCGTAGTAGAGTAGCTCTCTTAGAACAGAGTTTCTCTTCTTCCATCAAAGAATCAAGCTTCTTATAACTCTATAGAAGTCTGGCTTGGAACCCCTGGGGTCTCTCGCCAGATGAACAGTGACAACAAGAAGGACCTTCTCTTTTACTTGTGCATATGGCACTGTCACCTCCAAGTTTGTACGAACCCCAGGTTGATAAGTAAAGCTGGTAGCCCAGGAGTTGCAACATCCTTGCTGAAATATTGGCGCTCATCAGTTACATGTCAATTTATGTCGCTTACATGTATCGTTGTAGTATGCTTGGTTACATTATTGAATATTTGGTTACATTCTTGTATGCTTGGTTGCATGTATCATTCTTGCAAGTTGATTTCAAATATCGTTCACTCATGCTTGATCATATGTGCTTATGCATAGGTGTAGTTGGTTACGTATTGCTTAGGCATGTTCATGTTTGCGTGTGGTCAAGAGTACAATGATGTAGTGGTTGTTGACATATATGAGGCTGTGCTGTGTTTTGTTGTTAAGGTCATGCATTGATGACTGGAATCTAGGTAGAATGACGGTTGCATGGCCATATGTTTATGTATAAAGTTTGTATATACTATCATGATTATGTTATACATGTATCACATTGATTTGTTGATCTTGCAGACAAGGTATCCTCCCCAAGCTATGCTAAGGTACGTTGGTTTATTATGATTTGGTTTAGCTGACATGATATACCTTGTAGGAAGAAATATCAAATGGCTAGAAAGTCAATGGTTAACTACAAAGACTCTCCCTATGAATCCAAAGAGTAGTACGGTGTTGGGAACTCTTCCGATTTGGCAGTTACACTGAGAAGCTTAAAGGAAGAAATAAGGAGTTGTAAGGTAGATAATGATAGAATCATGCAGGCACAGGAGAAACAAGCAGAGGTAAATGCAATTATACTTCAAAGTTTGTTAGATTTGTAGTGATAGGGACCACATTGGATCAGCTATGAGTAGGAGGATATAACTAAAGGGGCATATGGTAGTCAGTCGCATGATGGTCACAAGTCAAATATAAATGACAAAATTAGAGACGATAGATTGTTGGACACACCAGATAGGAGAGGGGATAGACACATGTATTATTATAGTTCTGATTCAAATAGGAATCATGATTCTCATCGTTATAATCCTTACAGGAGGAGTGATAGGCGATACTTGTCAGATGAATTTAAGAAAAGCCACCAACATTTGATGGAGAGATGAAGAAACTACATGATGCAGAGGCATGGTTATTTGGCATGAGGAAATTCTTCAGATTGCATGACTATTTAGAGAACATGAAAGCTAAAGTGGCTACATTTAGTCTCAAAGGTAAAGTATAAATTTGGTGGGAAGATGTGAATAATGTCAAATGCTTTCATAGGGAGGAATTGACTTGGAGTGAGTTTGAGCAGCTATTCAAGAAGTATTTGTCAGAGAGATACTTTGATGATAGGGCGAAGGAATTTTATGTGCTAAAGATGGGTTCCATGACAGATGATGAGTATGCTAACAGAGTCTTAGAGTTACTGAGGTATGTGCCTGATCTCATAGAGGAAAAGGCCAAGATTAAGAGGTTCATTAGTGGGTTACCAATTGCATTTAAAGACAAGATTGAGTTAGATGAGCCAATATTATTGGAGGAGTGATCCAGTTGGATGTTGGTGGCCACCCACCTATCCCATTTGGACCCCCGCAACTATCTCTTTCAGTTTTTTAGTTTCTGTAATTGTAGCACAGTTTACTATTTTTAGCAGTTTTTCGGGTCCTGAACTTTCGGAGCCGTTTTGAGGCCCTAAACGATGTTTTTTGGGAGATTTGGGGGCAACATGGGTCCATGGACCGATGTCACCCTTCCTAAAGTGGTAGTTCTCAGACAGATCTTTCTAACGAGCTATCATACGCATCAAACGGAGATCGTATGCCAAAGTTATGACCCCGGGAAATTGATGTACCAATTTACCCA
>APFE031101523.1:4941-30356 GCA_000404065.3 Pinus taeda
CACTTTAATAAAATAATCTCATAACCATTTCATTAAAATCCTATTTTTCTCAAAACAATGATTACAACCTTAAACTCTTGATTATGATTTTAAGCCCTTATTTGAGACTTAGAACCTTGTTTTGGATTATTCCTCAATCAATACAAACCATTTATGAGTGCTCTACCTACCCAAAAAAATGACACACTTCTTCATAAAATACCTTATTTGTGTATCAAAATGAGGCAAGTCTTAATAGATGGGCATCTTATAGAGAGTGTGCATACCTTGCACTAGTTATCTCTTGGAATTGCTAATGGGTTGTTTGCATATTTAGGAGTAATTTGTTAAAAATTTGAATGAGTCATGTACTTAAAGGTCATCTTACTAGATAATAAATACAATGGTAAGTATGTATGTATTTTATTTTATGGTTGTTCTTTAAGATTAATTTTTCTGATGAGTAGTATTTTCATTGTCTAGTGGAATGTGAGTGGAAAATACATTGAAGACCATGAAGACTTTGGTTCTTATTAAGTGGGATAAATGGAATTATTATCTCTTACTTGTCTTATTATCTATATCATTATAGTCAGATAAATTTTAGAGCTCACCACTCATTTTGGATTCACCACACGATTCATATACTAGAGCACACCATTACCTTCTCACTTAAAAATTCTCATCATAGGCTTTGTACTTTTGAGTCTTTGACATATTCATTTTTAACTTTGGCAAACTGATTTTGGATATCCATGCTTTACGTGTCATCAATTAGAGTCATGAATTCTAACAAAATAACTTCATATTGAGGTCGTGAATCTCAATATGTATACAAACTTCCAAGAATTATTCACCTTTTCCCATACCAAATAACAATATAAGCACAAGTGATGACCATAATTTTATGCATTAAGGAAAAATTCTTAAACCAGTAATGCAATATCCATGTTTACGAATCCATGAGTAAAATTTTTAAACTTTGTCCTCAACTACAGTCACTGCAATGCCAAACACCCCGCTAGCTCAAATTCATGAGCTCCATGGACACACAGCTAGGTCAGGCCACATGTCACTCGAAGTAACAAAAACAGATGTACAAGTTGCCACACAAAATTCATGTGCACACGTCACAGTCACTTCATGGCTCTTCACTACTCTCCAAGCCCAACAACTCGATCCTACATCTTTTCCATGCTCTCTCTAGCCTCATCGCAGCAATAAAGGATGGGAAAACAAACAAAATAATCCTCAAACTCTCTATTTCCCTCAACCCAGAAGGGGCCAAGGCCTAGGCCCTCACGGGCTCTAATACCAAGCTAAACTTTGATAATGCACACACCCTATTACATTGATAAATAATATTACATAGATACATGAAGTGTTGTCTCAATATAGGGAAATTCTCTTGGACACACAATGCACTGGTTGAGAGAATATCCCAACCACACACCAATCTAGGAAACAAATAGATCTAAACAAGTCCTAGAGAATAAGAACAAACTCCTTTATATAGAAAGAATCTCATCTAAGACAAGTAAGAATTATATACATGTATTTTATGTTGTGTTAATGGATTGTCATTATAATGTAAGTTGTATATCTACATGAATGATTTTCTTCTCAGATTAAGAGATAAATAGACCTAATTAAATATAAAAGATTTTCTAAAACTATGTTAATTTCTATATTAACTTGTTTACAATATTCTCTAACTTAAAATATGTTAAGAAAATATCTCTATATAATATCAAAATTATAGGTTATATATAATATTAAATTATTGAAAAATTGTAATATTTATTTTCTTATTTTAAATTTTATAATAATAATTTCAACATTCAAATTTATTAAATTTTTATTATTATTATTAAATAAACATATAAAATACACATTTTACACATCCACGAATGTGTAAAAAAGTGCTTTACCTCTTGAAACTTAATATCTTTCCCTATAATCTTCAAAATAACGTATGTCCTAGGGTTGTAAATATATGAAGATTATAACCTGTGTTCTTATGTTCCAAATGTTAAATCCACCTTAAGATCCAAATTGCCATGCTCAAGGAAGTTATCCTATTTAATGATTTCATTTTGATTCCTTCCTATTGAGTAAAAGTGCTTTACATCTTGAAACTTAATAGCTTTCCTTATAATTGTCAAAATAACGTATGTCCTAGGGTTCTAAACATATGAAGATTATAACCTATGTTCTTACGTTCCAAATGTTAAATCCACCTGAAGATCCAAAATTCCATGCTCAAGGAAGTTATCCTATTTAATGATTTCATTTTAATTCCTTCATGTATTTTAGCATTTAGACACCTTTACTACATGAAAATGGTGGCCCTCACGAACATGATAATGGTGGTATTGACAAACATGATAAGCCGATTTTTTCCATGGAAACCAAGGTTTTACAAGGAACGAGGATGAACCAATAAACTAAAACCCCTCTTCCCATAGCATCCTAGAGTCATCTATATTGTTCAATTATGGATATATGTATATAAAAACACATACATGTTCTTCACATCCAAATTTATTTAAAAAAATCCTAGAGTACATAAGAAAGAGGCACACTGATTCTGAACCTGCATTTTAAAGGCCGTCTTCCCAGACCATCATAGAGTCATCCATATTGCTCAATTATGGATATATGTATATAAAAACACATCCCTATTTTTCAAAAAACCATATGTATTTAAAAACAATTTTAAACCCAAGTAAGATTTTTGAAAATCTATTTCAAATATACCAGAAACTATAATATAAGATTTTCTTTCTTATTACTTGTATCCTCCTACTCCATTAAAACACAAAACATAATATCAATTTTAAACCCAAGTAAGATTTTTGAAAATCTATTTCAAATATACCAGAAACTATAATATAAGATTTTCTTTCTTATTACTTGTATCCTCCTACTCCATTAAAACACAAAACATAGTTTCACAAAAATCATTAACCTGCTTTTAGGCTTTTTTTTTAATTGTGATTATAGGTTTTGGAATCTTTTAAAATTGAATGGATATGAGCTGTAATATCGATTACGTCATGCTCAGCTCGAAACCGCGACAGCAGGTCATGCTAAGCTCCAAACACCACTGCAATTAAAAAATACTCGAGAGGCGAGGCACATGGACTAAGAACTCCGAATCCTACGAACGCAGCACCAAATCTCTACCAAATACCATCCTAGAATTATCCATAGTACTCAAACGCACATTTAAAAACCACTGTACAGTACACAAGAAGGCGGGATCGGTAGACTCGGATATCGGCAATTGAGATCCAAACTCTGACCTACATATGCAGCACCAATTGCACAATATATTTAGGCTCGAAACTTTGCCCGACATCTGCAGCACCAAGTGCACAATATATCTTTACTACTCCCATATTCTCGTAGCAAGAAGTCATACCATAACTCCTTACCAGTGAAGAGCAGCAATGATGGCAAACAGTCATCCTATACCTGTTTAACCAACCGTGATAGATAGAAATCCAACCTTAATCTGCATCTGCCGCTCTAAATCATCAACTATCGAGTCCGCAGTCACTGGGAAAGTCATCAGCCTCTCTGCCATTGATATCAGAAAGAACGGAATTTCGTCTGCCAGCCTATAATCTAGTGCAAGGCTTACCAGAGCAAGGGATTTTCAACAGGCTATAGAACATGGGCCTGTGGTATACAAGAAATGATTGTTAGAAATTGCAAGTATTCTATCACTTTGGAAATTGTAAGTATTCTAGCATATAAGAGTTGGTTAAATTTAGAGAGGAGAGTAGAGCGAAGTCAAGTCTAATTTAGTGTGTTTGTATGTTAAGTTATTTTAAGCTGGAAAAAGTTCAATACCTTTCATTGAATTCATTGTAATAATCCAATTTTGTGTGATTAATAGAAACAACATCTCTTACCATTTATATATATCAAATTGTATTTCTCCTCTTTAACTTTCCAACAAAATCTTGGGTTCCATCCGTTTTATGCCATCCACTCTCTGTTAGCGTTAACTGATCGGTATGCTTAATACTTTTGACCAGTTTGTAAGCCGAAAGGACTGACGCGATAACAGACGATGTTTTAGACATTCGAGTGAATCAACTAAAATGACAAAAGCACAAGATCCATTATAAGATTTGCAATTTTCATTATCTGTTGATTCAGACATACAAAACCTCTTAAATTGTATTTCTGAATAGATAAACTTGCATCTCCTATATAATGAGTTTGTGATTTAGGGATTTCAATCACATATATGTTGTAAAATATATTCAAACAACAATTTCTAAAAAATTTAAATTGCACTTCTGAATTGATGAAAAGCATCTTCCATCTAATAACATTGCAAATTCTGGTTTCTAATACGATATATACTCGAAGAGTCGTAAAAGGGAGAAATCAAACCACCTAGTTAACTCTTAGTCCACGGCGAACGAAACAAACACTCACAGTAAAAACAAGAATTCCAAAGAAAAAATATTGCCTGCCCTTGGAGGAGCAACTATATATATAATATTGCCTGCTCTTCAAGTGTATATATATCCTTTACTTTTGGCATAAATGAGCGACTAGCACAGTTTTTACGAGATACAATGATATGGTAATATTCTTTTATTAATTCACTTCATAAATATGCAAGATAGGAATTTAATTCTTGCAGAAAGTTGATTCGGCTAAATTTTTAAAATAAAAAATCACAAATACTTATTTATAAAATCTAAATATAAACATTTTGCGAACGTAACTACTTATAATAATTCCAAACCTCCACACAAACATTTATAATAATTCCAACCTCCACACAAACATAAAGAATGCATTATGAAAAATAAAATATTAGATGCTAATTTCTTATGATCTGAACTCATAAGTTGGATCTTTTAATCTAATTTTCAGCTAGATCTTCGACCCTCGAAATTAATTTTGTATCCGGGTAAACCCAATTTACCTGTTGAGAGCATTGGTTTAATTTCTTCCTAAGAAAATGAGAAGATCTGAAAATTTCTGATACTAGCAAACAATTGGGTCATTAGCTAGTCTATAGACAATTCACATCGATAATGCTAGTCAAATGAATAAAACAACCGGCAGCAGCAGCCGGTCTTGGCTTTAATATTTAACCACACCAGTGGCTCAAAAAGTCATATTTTATGTGAACATACATTATAACAAAATAGAACCTCTGTTCTGCGTTTTCATGGTTTGCAAGATCACCAGAACTGAAGTAGCTACATTAACGATAAAATCAACTATTGAGAATTCCCTTCTGCTGATTGTTATCCTTCGTTTAAGGAATTCTATCAAAATTAATTTGATTTGTCACTAGATATGGCTTATACATCCGATTCAACATAAATACCGTCCAACTGGTACCTGAAAAGTGTATAAGGATTTTGTCAGACTTGAAGACATCAAAATTTGGAACTTTTACGAACAGAAAATTTTGGTGGTATGTGTAGCCTCCGCTGTGCATGACCGCCCCACAAGCAAGCAACAGCACACGGGTAAGTAGAGGTTTGAACATGTGACCTGCAAAGCTGCACTAACTCCTTAGCAGTGGGTTCGGTGACCAACAAGCTGCACCCATGGCGCTATAACCGATACCTTCAGCTAAACATCTGGGCAGTGCCAACTATGTGCATGACGAACTACTGAACTGTAGTCTAAATTATCAGAGAATTCGTATTGGGATTGAGCAGAAGCCGGCCAGTTGCCAGATGTCTGATCAATATTTCTTCCGCGCAAGCTATATAACTCTTCATTCCCTGTTGTGGTAATTGATGGAGCTCGCTGCTGGTGATCAAGCATGTGTTGTTGCTGCTGCTGCTGTACATAATTATTGAACATAGATGGCCTGACACTTGTGTAAGGTGATGAAACTAAAGTAGGTTTCCTTGTAACCTGCACTTGTCGATTATATTCCCATCCAAGATGGTTTTGGATGGACGTGACAGAAGGCAGATGATGGTTATAAGGTTCTGGTTGCTGCTGAGATCTGAAATTAGAAAAATACTGCTGCAGTAAACTAGGGTGAGAATTGGCCTGTTCGGTATGGAACCCTGGATTATGCATTAGTTGGGCATGGTCAAATGGATTTGAGAATTGCGATAAACATGTCAATCCTGGATTGTGCTGTAGTGGGGCATGGTTATGCGCATCTGACAAATGTGATAGGCATGCTGAGTCAGTTCGGATAAACTGCTGACACGGATTCTGCGGTTCAAAAAAGGCGGCGCCACTCGTTCTTTCCACGCGGCCGCTCCGGCGGTGTTCAGTCGGTGCCGACAAAGTATTAAAGTAAGTTGGCGGAAATATGCTGGAAGTTACGGGTGGAACTTGAACACTTAAGTCGGTAAGTGCTTCGTTTTTCGCTATGTTCACACATAGATGAGCCTCATCCTGGAGATTGATTCTTTCCGGGAAATTCAACTTGGCCCTTGACCCTCGAAACTTTAAAGCAGCGTCGTCATATGCCCTGGCTGCATCTTCTGCAGTCTCAAATGTGCCCAACCATACTCGAGCTGCCTTCTTAGGATCACGAATCTCTGCGGCCCATTTTCCCCACGGTCTTTGCCTTACCCCTCTATAACGTTTCTTTTTTGGTGGATTCTGTGGCTGTGGGAGTTCTTCATCTCTCTTCCAGCTAATTCCCTCTTGTGAAGGAAAACGTTCCTGGTGCTGGTGTTGGTGTGGCATGGTTATGCTTGGTACTTCTACATAACATCAACAATGCGGTGAGACCCATTAACATATATTTATTCTAGAATCTATCTCTACATATCAAAGAGCTCAATAATCATCCTAGAAAGTCGTAGGTTTTGCAAATTCCCATTTCTATTTCCCCATTATTTAGCAAAATTGTACTTTAGAGAATTCAGCGCATGCTTGAAGAATTCGCAGGCTATAGATTTTGGATCCTTTTCGAACACAGGGATGTCTTGAAGAAATAATCTCAGTGAACGATATCAATGAACTTAGTGTTATCAGGATTGTGGATGAAAGAACTTGTGTTTGTCATGAGTGCTCTATAGATAAGTACAGTCTCCTGAAAAAGGGTTCCATCATCCATGAGGAGGTTGTAGAAGAGAGAAAACCTGACAAGGAATCCACCATGAAAAAAGTAATAGATTTACGAATCGGTAGAAGGTCAAGTACATTGAAAATCGGAATCCTGTTATACCCATCTATCATCTTCACATTTTTTTCCTAACGTTATTGTCATACTTTCTGTCTAAAGCATATGCCCTTATTGAAACCGGAACCGAATATTGATTTATTTAAATCTGTTGTATCATTGCCCCTGTACCATTTCTTAGATGTTTAGACTGGATACATCTATTTTAACCTCTGGATGTATGAACCCTCTAAATGTATAGAGAAAGAAGGCATCAAAATGGTAAGGTATAAATTTTATTTCATTTTAATGGATTCAGGTTACACATTTAGGCAGTCATCTCTTTCACCATAGGCTTACATTTGCTCCTACACCTCTTCTACCCTGGGGTAGCAGACACTATTTTTTACTTATTAACAATAATATATGGACAGCCAAATAGCTTTGTTTTGATCCTTTCAAAAGATGTAACCTATGCCCATTTAAATATAGCATTGATGTTTGCATAGACACCTAGCTTTGCTTTGAGAGATAATATATGCTCATTTAAATAGGATTAATAAGATAGACACTTGCTACCTTAAAAAAAATGTTTTTTTTTGTTATTATGGTCGTAGAACACGTGACTCTTCTGGTGGAACCAGTCCAAATGGATGTTCAAAAGCATAAATTTACATTGTTTCCAATAATTTTCCCCCTCTTCCAGAAATGTATTAACAGAAGACAGATCTCTTTACATGCTTAGTTTTTGGTACTTTTACAAATCTACTTTCTTTCTTTAATTGGATTGGATATTCATTTTTCTCACTTCATTTTATAAACCTAATTTGTTTAGTCGGTGATAAATTTTTCTGTCATTCTTTAGAACACATAACAAACATATTCCATGGATTTCACATTTCTCCACAATATTTTCCCTTAGAATCACATTTCATTTACGATTTGTATAAAACTTACCTATGAACAAAACTGACAAAGAATATGCCAAAATCTGCACAATCGCAGATACAAGATTGAGGGTATTGTTCATTCACCTTCAGAGGATGAAACAGAAAAAGTCTGGCAAGCAATATCGTCCACCTTGAAGCAATGCGTTGCCAGTGTGGTCATCTGAAGTTCATCTCTGCGTCTTTTCTGCCCGGCTACTATTTGATCTGTTTTGTTCTCCATGGGATCAATGATAAGTTCACCGACTACGCGGAGAGAATAGAAATCATCGCCAACGGATCCTTGGAACTATCAACTCTGGCAAACAGGCTATTGAACTCGGGCCGCTCATTTTCCTCATTCGCTATAGCCTCGATCCGGGGTCAGATAAAGGAAACTCTTCTACAAAAGGTCGAGATTCATTTTCATTTCTCTCTGGGACTGCGCAGAGTCGATTACTAGAGACCCTCTAGCTTCTACCTGATACCAAATCTGCCAAGCCCCTGATTAATCTCAACCTCAGACTTACAGCGATCAAAGACTTCAGCAGGCAGCTCCAAGTCTTGCAAATGTTGGTCCAAGTCCTACATAGTGACCTGTTTCCCTTTCAGATGAAAGGTATATCAAAATATACACCAGTTCCGAACTCGGACCCTAAATTCCGCGGTATCTAGGGTTTTCTATCATGTAATACCTGACATCTCCGGAATCTACGGTAGAGAAATATCCTAGAGAAATATCCTACAATACTTATTTTCCAATTTCTACTCTCTACATTATACTACTGAACGGATACCCAATAAAATCCTCATCCCGGCGCGCCATTGAATCTGATCGATTGCAGCCTTGATGTCCACACAGAAACAAACACGTAGAAACCTCAATTTCAACATCCATCCTCGCTGAGATAAGAAACGATGGGGACGCCAGCGCTCAAATCGACGCCACTTGAAAGTTTGGGTTTTCAATAATACACCAGTCTCGTAGATACCTCTTTTCCTCTCGCTGAGCTTACTTTTTCCGTATCATAGAATTGATTCCATTGTCAAACGGTTGTTTATATTTCAAAAGCGTTGCGTGCCATTGCTTTATTTTTTCTTCCGTAGCATGGAATTGATTCCGCTGTCGAAGGGTTGTTCATATTCATATTACGAAAAGCTTGTGGTGGCCCTAATACCATAGCACCGTTTTGTTTTTCTTTTTTTATATGATTTCAAATCCTTTTTGAATTATTGTATAATTGAAATTTATGGCCATGTTCTATTAACACATATTTAACGACTCTAAATATTTACATTTTCTACATATTTAACAGATCTAAACATTTTCCACACGTTAAAAAGAATTTGTCGAGGAGAATAGGCATAACGAGGATAATGGTTTAATACATGGTTTTTAAATTCGCCTCATATGCATGGTGATTTATCAATGTGCATTGTGTTTTTATAAGTGTGCAGTAAAATTATTATTCATCGATTAATGTTATTGAAAATAGTTATTTTGTAATATTTTCCATTTTGGTTTTGTGATAGGTTTGGTATAATTTAAAATTATAATTGAATATTATTAAGAATATTTTTTATAATAAATAATTTTTTTTCTTCGAATTGGAAGTGTATGGATAGTGTATGTATATCATTTCAGAAGTTTTTTTTATGATTTGTTACTAAATAAATAAATTAAATATAGAACTTCAATTGTTTCAGTCTCAAAAAATTTCTGAAAAATCCATGATAAGAAAATGACTCAGTCTAATTGTTGGGTCTTAAGAGCTATTTATGAACAACAAAATTATAGAACTTGGAACATAAATTTAGAAAAACTAAAATCTTATAAGAAAAGCAACCAAAGTTCACAAAATCTATGGCTTTAACTAGGATGGTTGTTGCTTCCTTGGGAGTAGTTACAATCAAGAGAGATGCCCAATTGCTTCTCTATATGCTCGAGCCTTAAGTCCATCACTATCATGTGCCTTTATATCTAATTCACACTTAGGAAGATGTCTGACATGATCTCATTTCTATCAGCAACAACTTTGCCAAGAAAACATTTTACGTGCTAATAAATGTCCATGGTATAAATGTATTGATTGTAGCAATCTCTATTGTGGCTCCATCTAAAACCTAGTATGCTACCTCTACTAAAACTCAATTTTTGTGGCAATGTGTCTTTCATCAACTAATTCCTATTTTATCTGAGTGATTTTTTCTTGAACTCACTAAGGGGTGAGATCTTGGTATCTAGTTGTTGAGCTCTAGACCCACACATGTGCTCTAGAATAACCTTGTTCCTAGTAATATGCAACACCTCATTTTACCCGTTCTCACTAATGGGGTATGTTGTCTGACAACTATGAGCGCAAGTTAGAGGTACTGATCAAGTGCCACCAAGAGTAGGAAATGACTAGTGGCATTTTCTTAGAGAATTTAATAGTTCTAGCACTAGAAGGGACTTTTGATGTTGACGAGCTTATGAAGACTCTACTCGACATGTTAAGTCCTGCCTCCCTAAGATCCGATAGTGCCAAGACCATAGAATCATTCCAATATATTGCAATTCCATTAAGGGGAGTGTGGGAGAAGAAATTATTTAGCAAGACCAAACTTCATAACCTCCTAAAGGATATTGAGTCCTCCACTAAAATATTTCGTAGTTGCTAACAAATAAACTAGGCTTAGCTACATGTTGGGGCACCATGAAACTACTGTCTTTTGGAGGTGGCTTAATAGGGAGGGTGGAGATACATTTTAAACATGGATATTTAAGATCGTATAGGAATTTCCACTTCAGCATGACCCAACTCTCATGGAGTTTTTATAGAGATTTCCTTTCAAACAATCTAGATTTGTAAAACCACCAAGGAGGTCAAGGGAAACAGTTGGGCTAAGGCAGTTGTGCCACCAAATCACTAAGGATAGACTTCAAAATTACCAAGCATCGTCACAAAATTTTTGAGAAAGAGAATAAGTAAGTGGTCTCTACTCCTCTAGTAGCCTAGAACAAAGAGATTCCAAATGTTGGGATAATGAAATGTGACCATCCCCAAGGAGATATCCTTAAACTAAGTTGAATCCCAAACAAAATAATGAGCTTTTGATCGCATGATCATAGTGCTAATCCAAATTCCCACCCCTTGCTTCCCATTAAAGATTACACTCATGTTAAATCTCGAGGTGACAAGGTTACCATGTGGTCTTGTATGTCTCACATTCAATCCTTCCAATTTGTTTGTACCATTTTCCATCCCTTCCAATTTGTTTCTACCATTTTCCATCCTTGTTAATGTACGCTACTCACAAGAATGAACTATCAATCACAATATAGAAACAAATTGTGAATTCCCAAATTTTGCATAAATATATATGATAACTTAATGAGGTTTGTTTTTATGTTTTCATGTCCCTGTCACATATAAATTTGTGGAATAATAATAACATGCTTCCCCTCCCCTTATATCCTTATTAACCCATCAAAAAATTAAATATTAAAAATATTAATATAATGAAAAATATCTATTTAAATATATAATATAAAAATATTAATAATTTAATATAATTATGAAAAACACATTAAAATAATTTAATAAAAAAATATATATATATTATATATATATATATATATATATATATATATATAGTATATATATTATACATATCCTAATATAAAATGTATTAAAATAAATAATATTTATATCATTATTAAATTCATTTACAAACGTTTACAAAATTAGCCCATTGAATAAATCAAATAAATGTATCAAAATCATTTCCAAACATTTACAAAATTATATTATCAAATCCCATATTATAGGATAGTTTAGAATGGAAAAGCATTACAAACAAAAAAAACGAAAAAAACACTGTACATGAATTCACGTAAATTCATATATGATATATAATGTTAAAAATGATATTTTCTGGAAAAGCATATTAATACCAGAAGAGTTATCATGAATGTTAAAGTTTGACTTTCAATGTTAATGACTTTTTTAAATATTAGTTCTTTGGATTTATGTAATAGATATGAATATCAAACTTTCACCTTAAATTATTTTATTATTTTATATGGTTTTAATTTTATTGTGAATTAAAATTGTAAATATTAAATTCTATAATAATAAAGAAAATTTAAAAGTATAAGTATAACTACTTTTATAAATTTATTAGATAATTAATTTATGAAAAAATTAAGTTTAAATGTATTTAGGTTTTTGTGATTCATAATGAATTAAGCAAAGTTTTCTTTGATAAAAATTACATAAGAGAAATTTTTGGCTGACCAGTTTCGAATCAACAAGTGTGGTTCATTAATAGGATTAGATGAAGAGGCAAACCATGGCAAAGGGGCCGACTATTTTTGAATCAACAAGTGTGGTTCATCATCAGGACGAGATGAACACATCATTAGGACGAGATGAGCAAGCGGACCATGGCAAAGGGCCAACCCATTTTGAATCAACAAGTGTGGTTCATCATGAGGACTAGATGAAGAGGCAGACCATGACAAAGGCTTAAATAGAAAGTAATGTAGAGACATAATTTCAAGTAACCATTATATTTGAACAATAATATTTAAATTATGATATTAATTTATTAATATACTTAAAAAAAACAAAGTAACGACTATATGAAAGGACTAGTTTTTTTTGAAAATAATATTTAAATAATAGATATTAGTTTATTAATTTATATAAAAAAATATTAATAGATAACAGTTTACAGTCGAATTAAAAGACTAATTTTTGAAAAATAATATTTTAAATTAATATTTAATCAAAATATTTAATTAATATTAAAAATATTTATAAAACAAAAAATACAATATAAATACAATTTTGCATTTTGCATAATTGAGAGAGTAATATATATACACAGGAAAAAATGTTAATCAATTTCTCTTATTACTATAAAATTTATAATGATAAAAAAAATACATTCTCTGAAATTAAGGCTAAAAATTAAAATTATCTAAATATAATTTGTTATATTATTTAACAAAATGTTATCAAATATTAACATAATCCAAGAATATCATTTATGCAACAAAGCTATTCTTGGTTGTGATCTATCATCTAAACTCCCTTTTCCTCTATCTTGCTTTTTGGATTCCTTTTTCTCTATCTTGATTAATGGGTCCTTGTGGAATTTTTAATCTGTCGCGAGGGTTAACGTAGGAGATTCCTTATCCTCTTCTTTATTCATCATAGCTATGAAAGGTCTGGGCCGATTGTTTTTTAATTCCTTTTCTAGGGGAAACTTTAGAGGTTACAGTGACTTGGTGTTGATATTCGTCCATGATGTATGTCTCTTTAGTTTACCAACCCTTAAAGGATGTTTTAGATATAATAGTTTATTGTTATAAAATTTTAAATCGCTTACATATTTCACCCATCTAAATATTTACATTTTCCACTTATCTAATAAATCTAAACATTTTCCACACAAAAAATTCGTTGAGAATCGGCATAATGATGTTAAGGGTTTAATATAGGTTTGTTTAATTGACTTTATATGCATTGTGTTTTATGAGTGTGCATAGTATTAGAAAACAAAAAAAAATAAAAATTACACACAATACAAATTATTTTTATATTTTTATTGATCACAAATGTTACAAATATATAAGATACAAATTATTGATTTGGATAAATCTATATTTTAAGAAAGTGGATCTATGACTAGGATATGACATAACAACAACTCATATATATGGGAAACAACCACATTTAGAATAACACCTCGGAATACTCACTGAAAACTTGTAATACACATGGAACACATGACATGTAATCATTGCTTCCAACCCATTGAATTATTATTCATTAGTTATTTTGTAGTATTTTTCATGTGATTTATTTTGTATAATTTAAAATTATAATTAAATATTTGTATTTTTTTATAAAGTAAATGTTTTGTATCTTTTTTAAATTAGAGGTATGTTTTCGTTTGTTATGAAAACTAGACTAGATATATAACTTCAATTGTTTCAATATCTTAGAAGTAAAAATTTAAAAAAAAAAAAAATGATAACAAAAAGATTTAGTTTAATTGTTGGGCCTCTATGGCTATTCATGAACAAAAAACTATCGAACTTAACATAAAATTAGAAAAACTAAAATTCTATTAGAGAAGAAACCAAACCTCTCAGAATATGTAGCTTGAACCATAATGAGCTTCTTGTTGCTTCTTAAGGGCTACCGAGGATCAATAATGATTCCCATTTGCTTCTATATATTCTCGGGTCTTAAGTCCATTGTTATCACATGCTCTGCATCTGATTTAGGTTCCATAAAATGTCCTACTTAATTTCATTTCTATCAACAACAACTCTACCAAGAAGAAATTTAAAGTGCCAATAAATGCCCATGATGTAAATGTATTGGTTGTAGTGTCCTCTAGTGTGCCCTCCATCTAAAACCTATTAGGCTACCTCTATTAGAACCTCTATGTCGATGAGAATGTTCCTTTCATCAGCTCATTCCTATTATGTTTAAGTGATTTGTTTTTGAATAGACAAGGGGTGAGGTATCAGTATCTATTTGTTGATCTCTCGACCTACACCAATGCTATGGAGTGACCCCATTCTTAATAATATGCAACACATCATTGTACTCTTTGCTCATTTGTTAAACATATATGGTATGCAAACAACAAATAAGATACAACTTTCATTGCATTTATTATTCACAATAATGTACATTTATGCATTTCCTTGTGACCCTTGGTCTTCACATACCAAGTGGTCTCTTGGACTCTAGTGATTGTTCACATTCCACACCAACCCTTAACGGATTGGGTGTCCAACATTCCCCCCTTAATCCGAAAGGGTATATATGAGTGAAAGAAGAGAGCTCTAATACAAAATAATGACAATGCATGACAACAATAGGTTGTTTGAGCTCTTTGAAATGAAGGTATAAGGTGGGAGAAATCAAGGTCTCAATCAGTGGTGTTTTAAGCATGACCACAAACACTGGAATGCTTAGTGCAGTTCCTGGGACTCTTCCAAATCCGGTAAGAATATGTAGTCTTCTACAAGAGGAAGTGCTCCTTAATTCTTTGAAGAGGGAGACCTTCAACTAGAAATGGGAGGTTTACAACCTGTGGTGGTTTAAATAAGGCCACCAACCAAAGGAACTCTAAGGGATATTCCTAGAACTCTTCCAAATTTGGTAAGAAGCTCAAGTCTTCTGCTAGAGGAAGTGCTCCTTAATGCTTTGGAGAGGGACACCTTCAACTCAGAAAAAGGGAGGTCTACAACCTGCAGTGGTTTAAGGAAGGCCAACAACCATAAGCATGCTTAGGCGCTTTTGTGTCTCTGCCTACAACTCTGAATCTAGGTTTGGTTATCTTTGGTTGTAGGCTTAGGAAGCAATTTTAGGTTGCAACTCAGGATCGCTTGATGTATATTTGAAACTTATAGATGACCATCAAATCCCCCCCTGTCAAATACAAGGTGAGAAGATGGAGAAAACTCAACTGCAAGAATTTTTAGTACTAATGAACAAATTTTGTGATATGAGTGAAATATCTTCTTGGTTGTTGAAGCCCATTACCAAGAAGCTATCCATCCAAGATGAATCTATGCTCTTGTCAGAGGCTTGTTTTTGAATAATATATTTAAGTGATGAGTATGTTGACCACAATGGTTGCATGGTGAAGATCAAAACCATGATCATTCACATGGTGAACTTGATCACAGTGTTGGCATTTCACAACCTATTTTAAATGTGGAGGAGTAGAATTTGGAATAGGTGAATGTGCAATGTTGTAAAGAAACCCAACACTTCAAAATATGATGAGCTTTTAATAATACATAGTATGAAAGGACACCTCCTTATCATATCCAATACCTATTTTTCACTTTTTGCTGACAATCTCTTCTCAAGGTCTGATGATCAACTTGGGAAGTGCAGGCTGAATTTTTGCTTCTTTCTAGACATTTTCGCTTGAAATGGGTATTGCATTCAAATCTACTCTTGCACTGGGCTCATTGATTTGAACAATTTCTAGTTGTTTATTACAGTCAACTTTGGACTAAAAAATGGGATTATTCTAAATAAAAACAAGTTCAGAATCATGAATATGTTGTTGTAGCTCCTCTTGCTGTAACAGAGATTCAAGCTGGAAAAAAAACAATTTCACATGTGCATTTTGCAAACAGGTTATAATGTCAAAGAGTGTGTCCTTGTTGATTTTTAGCATCCCATCCACAGTATACTGAATTAAGATATTCATCAACTCTAATGCATCATCAAGTCTAGTCATATAGAGAGAGAGAGTTTGTTCTTTCCCTTAGTTCATAAGTTGTTGCATACAACTAATAGACTCTTGTGATGACAGGATGCATGTAAAATTGATATTACTGTAGGTTGGTAGGAGATAAGGTTCTTCCAAATTAGATTGAACTATTTTCCAAAATTAAGCAAAGGTTGGGTCTACATATATGCAAACCACAAAACATTTTCAATGTATGACCTCATTTAATCAATATTTGAAAAACTTTAACTGAGGTGTGAGTTCAAGCAATATTCCATCAACAAATATACTCAAATATACCTTTAGTTGTCATCATGAGAGAAAAAATGCAACCATACCAAAAAGAAAATAATGTTCTAGATCTCCAAGAAACCCAATCTCAAAGGAAAGAGACTTACACAATAATTAGAAAAACATTGCAATTGGCTTACAAGTTCAGTAGAAATTCGTATTCCTCAAATGGTAATTATTTCCTTCATTTTAAAAGTATATTTCCTTAGAGGTAGCTCCAACATATATAATGATTTATTAGTCCCTACCTCCGGCATAGCAGAGACTAGCGTTCAATCGAGTGTTGACCAGGTATTAGTTCTTCTGTTGACCGTAAATTTTCAGTGTTTAAGCAATTTCAAGCAAAGTTTATTGCTGGCAATTTGGATCCAAAAATTTTTAACCAAACTTTTGATTTCACCGTCTTATTGCAAGCGTCTCTTGCCCTGATGTGATTTTAGTGAGGGAAAGTTATTTTATCCTAAGTTTTTTCTTGCCTCCATGTGATTTTAATGAATGCAAGTTATTTTATCCTAAGTGTTTTAAAACAAAGGCTGATCAAGTTATTTTATGAAAAGTAATAAGGTTCCGGGAAGTTATTTTATGCAAAGTTTTTGTAACTTATCTAGCTTACACTTATTTACACTTGTCACTGTTGCATGCTGACATGATTGTTCAGAGTAGTGAACTACATAACCAGATAGGTGGTGACCATCTGTGAGTCTTTTTGCATGTAGTCACATTGATAGAGGCATCCTCGTGTGGCTTACAACAGATTGTATACAGTCCATTCAATTCAATTCGCATCAGAGCCAGGTAGTTCAATTTGCATCAGAGCATAGTCGGTTCAATTCAATTCGCATCAGAGCCATCCAGTTCAATTTGAAGAAGAAAAGCAGAGAAATACAAGAGCCTAATTGCACTTCTTCGTTGATCCTCTATTTCACCGAACACTTCTTTAATTAATTTGCACTATTTCTTAAATCCACGGCTTCACCCAATGCCTATCTTATCCGGTTAATCTGTGCCTGGAGGTACAATTTCGAAATTCAATATTTTTTGTTTTTCAGCCTAAAAAACCCATAACTTTTCATTATAAAAATGATTACAATAGCTTGTTTTTGTTATGCTTCTTCAAAAAACAATTTTGAATTTCGAAATTTAGTTAAACTGTAATTTCTTAATTACTTAATTCAAATGGACTTACCAAAATGAAGTATGACAAGAGGAGTAAGTCTTCAGAGACTTATGGAAACTTGTTACTCGAAACGGAATAACAAATATGTAAAGTCTGCCTCAATTATCCCTAGCAAAGACTAAACTAAGGGCTCTCTCTTGATAAATGCCTCATGCCTTGCTTGGGCAAGATTTTTAATTCTCTAGGTGGTTACTGTGTTTATGTACAGTTACAAATGTCTTCATGGTTCTATTCAGATATAGGGATTAAAATAATACTAATCCATTGCTTGAATTGCATATCGTTGCATGGCCCTGTATTCCAAGCACGCTGCATCTAAAACCCTTCTAATCCGTTGTTGCATATACTACAGTTTGGAGACTCTAGGCCTAGGTTTGCATCCTTCACCTTTTAAGGAAATTTCTCTTTCTTCTGAACTACATGAAAGTTTTATTTTAATGAAAAAGTTCTTTCAAAAGACCCTTGTGATCCAGAGTTCAACTTTCAGAGTTTATTGTGTTTGTTTCCCTAGTTTCAAAAATATTAGTTCCCTTTCTAATCCACTGATTTAGTTGTATGTAATTGCATCTCGCTATTTGAGATTTGAAGCCCTCCCTGGTTCTTTTAGTCAAGAACTGGATATTTTCCTATTTTTGCCTTGTTTATCTGTTGCCATTGTCATCAACATAGGATCATAAAATAGTTTGACTAGCAAGTATAATCTTATATTGGTTTTTAAATTTTAAAAGTGTATCATACAAATTGAAATTGGGAATAGAAGTATTATAATGTAAAACAATAAAATAAAACAATAATTGACAACAACTATTGAAAATGAGGGAAAATAAGACTACGCTTACCTGGTTTGTCAGATGCAACTTGTGATGATGTACATGGACCATATTCAAACACTCTTCTTCCTTTTCGCATGGCAAAGTCTCCTGGTGTGATGACAAGACCATAAATTCATTGATTTCCATGTGCAAGCTTTTGTTGCAAAGAAATATCCAGCTCAACTTTCACTTACCACCTTAAACTACTTTCTAGGAACCTTGCGGTCCGCTACATTGACTCTTGTTATTGAACACTAGCCTTCTATATGGGCTATAGGATGGGACGTGAACCTTCTAACTATTTTTTACTCTGTATGTCTTCCATATGCATGTGAACTAAGTAGTTTCATGATTTGGTTTATAGACAATTGCAATTTTTGGAATACTAATAATTTTATTGCAAATTTACCATAAGCAGGGAGTTGTCGCCTCTGGAATTGCATATTATGTACAAGGTCTATGCATGCAATTAAAAGGACCTGTATTTTCCACAACATTTAGTCCACTCATGATGATAATAGTGATAGTCATGGGCTCCATTATTCTTGCGAGAGAATCTACTTGGGGAGGTGAACTGCCACACTAATAATTAGAGTATAGATTTAGGAAACTAATTTTTTATTGGATGCATGAATATGGCCATGCAAGTAATATTGATTTATAACGTTCTTATGTAGTGTGTTGGGATAAATTTTGATCGTTGTCAGCTATCTCCTAGCCTTGGGTGAACTCGGAACATCGATTTCTCCATTTCACATTGATAGGGCGTGCTCGATTGATAGGGCTCGGTTAGAAGCAGCTATGCCACTACGGGAAGAAATGATGCTAATTCTGTCTTTGAATTCCCTATCGGTCTCTAGTCGACTGAAGCAATCTGCGTAATGGTTGGTTTAGAAACCCATGCCCTCTTCCCCCTTTAGTAGCCCCCGAGCACAAACTGGACACAGAAGAACCACTGAGTATCGCTCAAAACACTTCTTAGTCTCACCATGGTAGGGGGATACTTTTGAACAGGTACCTGAGGGACGACGACATCTTGAACAGTGAATTGAGTAACAGAAGTAGGGACGGGATGTGACGGTACAAGTGGATCTCATCTAATTTCTTGACACATTGGACATGCAAAAGAGACAGAGGTAAAGACTTTGGGTATGCAAGAAGGATGAGAGACAGGTAGGTGGTAAAATTATGGGCCCATGGGATTTTACGTGTTTGAAATATATTTTTGTATTATACATTTTTTTTGCATGTGTTACAAGTGTCTTTTTTATCACTAGGATAGAGAGAAATATCCAAGCAAGGATGGGAAGTTCAACAACCAAGGATGCACATGTACTCATTACCTCCCTTCAATCTACATATTCTACAACTCCCACCAAAATTAAGGTAATACCAAATTCTTTTATTTAGGTTTTTCCCGGTATCCTTTGTGAATTCTAAGAAAAACAGGGTGGAGGGTTGTGTGTGTTAACAATATCCCTTGTCATTTGACGGATGAAAGTCTAATCTCATGCACTATTATTGATATGACATTGAAACAAGTACTGCAAATTATTGATCTGTATGTGTTTTACACCATTCTCACGGCAGTTGTGTAGGTGACACCCTCTGCTTCTATTATGCTATTAAATTTTATTATGCCTCTTGATTTTTTATATTGAAAGCAAATATGCAATGGGTAGCCCTTAAGACAATCTATCACTTTATAGCAAAAATATGTTTCAGAGATTTTCTGGATTTATGGCATTTTTGTAGAAGGGGAGCTTTTGTTGTTTCCATGTTATCCAAATATCAGACATTTTCTGTGAAATCAACCGTTTGATATATCGGCGGACATTGTTTACAGAATTCATCAAGGTTTATATTATAAAGGAGCAGTAACTGTCAAAGAGGTATTTATGTGGCTTTCTCCTTGGAATAATTAATAGCTATAGAATTATTAGATTGCCTCAGGGATGATATTTATGGATCAACATTTTATGCAATCACCTAGATCAGGAAAGAAAATTGGCCACCATGTTTGCAATACCTGCTCAACTTGAACAGTCTGAAGGCAACTTCTAATTCAACCTTGTGAAACATTTCATTGTTACAAGTTTGTCAGAGTTTCTCACTTGCTCTGATTCTTATTACAGCTTTCCAAGGCAGCGTCTTGAACTTGATGCCATGTAATATTATTTTTATAAAGCGCTTGTTAACAATCTAATATTATGGAATCTCATGAAGACTGTCTATTGCAGTCAGGAAAACAGAATTTCTCCAAAGTTACAGTTAACAATGTTCTCCGTGAAATGGAAATCTATATTGGACAAAAAGAGGAGAACTCTGTCTTTAAAGATGAATTCTCACGAACTCATATGCCCAAGACTGATCAGTCTAATCCTGACTGAAAGTGTAAAATTGGAACATGTTAAAATTACTGCCAAAGTCATTGTGGCAACTCAAAGAACTGGAGTTTCTCAACCTCGGCAGGGACTACCACTGCGATAGTGGCTCCCTTGTTTTTAGTATAAGTGCCAACAATTGAATGCCAAATTTTAATATATATTTTCTAAATGGTTTTCAAGGAACTGATAGATAAAAAAAAAATGCTAATTACCTTTCTCCGAAGTCTCAGATACATTCTTCCTTAGAGATATACTACTAGAGACAGCAGTTTCGAGGTCGATGCAAAGGATGAGGAGGAGTGCTCAAGCATGAAGGAACACATGGAAAGGAGTGAATGTTGGACTATGATTTGACTCATCAAACCCTACTAGAGGTAACTCAGGATGCAATGCTCCTTGTATCATGCATTGGACTTCGATGAAGTAGCTTGAGTGGCCTCAAACATGAGGAAATAAATAAAAAATGCTAGTGTTATCCTTGTTTGTGGGCTTCCTCACTGTCACAAGACAACTTCAGAATTCATCTCTCATAACCAGCATACAAACAAGACTTTAATCAACACATTATTTTGATATTCAATACAGTCCACGACATTTAGCATTTTGTATGTCGACAGAAACAACCTAACTCAGAGCTGATATTTAACCTAAAGGAGTTGTCTTTAGTGCAATTTTTTGGAGTTTCTTGTACTAGAATTTGGCATTTAAATTTATGGTGAAATCTTGATTTTTGTTATTTAAAGTAGTTTTTTAAGTGTATATATGGATTCAACACCCTGAAAAACCCCTAAGGCACTTCTTTTTTCCAAGGATTACCCATCAAACTTGTGAATTCAATGAATTCCTGCCGGGTTTTAGAGAAATTAGACTGGAAAAATTCACCGAAAAAACTTCCAAAAAATTTGCACTAAAAACAACTCCTAACCCAAATATTTCAATACATATATGGGTATCCATGTACATATAGTACTCAACGCCCAAAGTACAGACACTAAAGGAGCAGGTTTGACCATTAAATGTAGGTATTTGCACAATATAACTAGCAGTTTGAAAAAAACTATTCAACTATGCATTCAACGTAGCATACACATTTGCCACACGAGATACATAGGAACACATTTATCACCCAACATGACTTAGTTTGAGCCTCTAGACCTAAAGCTCTCATATATTGAAGCTCCAATAGAAGCCTTTGCACTCTATCATGATTTTAATTGCTCCCTATCTCTCACGCCCTCAAATTCTATTGTTTTGTGTAGATTTTGTATTCTCAAAGATATGCTTATGTCAGGAGTTATGATTTAAGGGTTACATAAATGCTTTGGCCAACGTATCTAATGGGATGAACAAATATGAGTTACTACACAGTAGCGCAGAGAAATGATCATGCAATGAACGTTGCATGAATCTTGTTGAGAGATCAATATGAAAGCGGCAGAAAAGCTTCTTTCAGTAATGGACATTCAGGGAAGTAGATGGAAGGGAGAAGAAGGTAGGGCTACTACTATAGGACCTGAAAATGATAGGTCTGACCAACTGGAAAATGGTAGACCAATGGAGATATAAAATTAGGTTAGGCTAGTTTGTAGTTTTGATACCATGTTTTTTTTTTTTTTTTGTAAAGTAGTCTAAATTCTATTATAGTACAAAAAACAAAATTACAGAGAGGCGAACCTCGGATTTACAGCAGTATGAGCCAAGACTTGCTTGTGTGTTACATGACCTGACAGAGCAGTAACTAGAGCAGGTATCCATCTATAATCCGGAGTACAAAGATATGGATTAGCCGCGTAGGCTTTAACCAGCACTATATAAACCCGTAAACTAGAAGCTATCATGACTTGAGTCACCGCCATTGACATAGTGAGAAGTAACAGAAAAAGAGACCGAAGGCTGTGCATCCATTGCTGGAGCATCAGCTTTACATATCAGAAGAGAGAGAAAGTAGCTATTGTTCCCCAAAAGACAGAGCCAACCTTGAAAACTAGAAACCTGGAGATGAAGATCAAGCGTCCTCAGAAGTTGAAGGAATTTCCTCCACCACCCGGCAAGAGTATGGGTCAGGCTCGCTTGAGTCGGTGTGGGGAGCATCATCCTCCGCTGGCGCGCTTGGGCCTGCTCTCGCATCCCCTGAAGATTTTGCAGCCGTGGTCGAGTCTGGTACAGAAGCAGGAGGTTGAGGAGCTGGCAGCGAGGGAGGCAGGTCCGGAGGCAGGGCTGGCAGAGAGGGAGGCTGGATTTCAGCAGAAGGACCTGGTGCCTCATTTCCACATTTCTCAATCTTGACTGAGACATAAAATGTATCTGCTTCCAGGCGAACAGGGAAGCTAAAGCGAGAGGATGGATGGAAACTATGCTGGCACGGCCTGGCCTGAGCAGACCCATGGCGACTTCCTCTGCGACGTCGGGCACTGTTAACATCATCAGACAGGGAATCTGACGAGCGAGGGACTGAGGATCTGCCTCGCCCGCCTCTGGACCCAGTGCGCCTGCAACTGGCGCGGAGGCGTTCCGGCGACATTGTAATGTGGGAGGAAAGGGGAGCTGCACGGGCAAAGACCTAAAAGAACCAGAGAGCCAAGGAGCCGAGGAGGTCCACTTAAAACTGTGACTGCCAGACAGGGGCTCGAGCAGCCGATTAAAGGGATGACTGAAATTGCTAGGGGAGCTTGCCGGGACGACGGGCAATGTTGCAGCCTCTCGGCTCAGGAGACGAAGCTCAGAGAGCGGGGAGGGATTAACAGTGGTCAGGGGGGTAGCTTCTGCGCGGTCTGCAGTTGAGACCTGCAACATAACAGGCACCCAGTGAAACCAGAGGAACCAAATGCAGACCCATACCTTGCCTCGAAGTCCCGGCTTATAATGACGGTGCCATCTGCGTGCCATGTGCGAGCCAACTTCAGCCATGAATGCCCAAGGTTGCGGCAGATTTGATCTGACGCGAGGAGGAGGAGCATTATACGTTTTCGCGCGGGGGATGAAAGTTCCCGAAGCGCTCATCTGCTGGCGACTTAACTGCCTGGTACTCGCAACACCTGCGGGCATCTTAAATGTGTTGGGCTGCCACTTGCCCAGTGGACAGCTCAACAGCTTCCTCATGTCACAGCCTAACACCCGCATCCGGGGGTTTTGATACCATGTTAAACACATATGGATTTAACATATGGAATGTGGATAGCAAATAAAATAGAAATTTAGTTGCATTTATGAATCACAATAATGTACATTTATACATTTCCTTGTGACCCTTGGTTTTCACATACCAAGTGGTTTCTTGGTCTCCGGTGACTATTCACATTCCACACAAACCCTTAACGGATTAAGTGGGCATATTATATGGTAGCTAAAAGTGCAAGTTGGAGGTACTTATCATGTGCCAACTAAAGTAGCAAGTGAGTAATGGCATTTTCTTAGTGAATTTGACACTTTTAGCAGTGGTAGGGACTTTAGATGTTGATGAGCTTATGAAGACTCTACTTAATGTGTTAATTCTTACCTACCTAAGATACCAAAGTACCTAGACCAAGGAATTTTTCCAGTAGATTTCAACTCCATTGAGGGGAGCATGGGATATAAAATTATTTAGAAACTAGGTTGGGTTGCATGTCAAGGCCTCCTAGAACCACTCTCTTTCAGAGAAAAATTTAAGGGCTAATATTAGCAAGTGAGCTAATTTTCCATACTTTTTCCCAAAAACAATTCATTAATTTCCATTTTTTCTAAAAATTATTCGCCCAAATTTTATAGTATAAAATTATTTTACCTTAAAAATTGCCAAAATTTTATATAGAGACTATATTAAATTCTTAGAAATTTGAATACTTTTACAAAAACATTGCCAAACATTTCACAATTTTCATATTATTTTTTTTCCCCTGGAAAAATCAGTATATTTCATTGATAATCAGTATTGCATGAGAGCCAGTTTTTACATGATGTTCAGTTCCTTCTTATATTGCACTACAACGCAGGGTATGCTGTCAGTGTACTATCAGTGTGTTTTTTCCATCAACTGAATTTCAAAATAAAAACAGTAAATTTCAGTCTATGTCTGTATTGCTGTCTACTATATGTATTATATCATCTAAGGTGCTGCACGCTGATCCAGAGTAGGGTACTCTGGATCAATATAAGGCCGGTGGTAAAAAATCTGCTCCTGAAGATTTTTGATTTCCTTGATTTCCCATGTGCCTCTGTCCATCAGAGCTGCTTCCTTGGAGAGCTTATCGGCACTCCTATTATGCTCCCTGTAAATGTGTGAGATGGATATATGGTTAAATGCCGATTTGAGATTAAGAGCATCATGTAGGATAGTGCTGAGTGAATGCCTGTGACATTGTGCATTGCCATTTATCCAATTAATGATGAGCTGTGAATCCCCGAAAATATTGATGTTCGCACAATGGTGTCTCAGGGCGAAGTGGAGAAGGTGGCGCAGGGTAGTGAGCTCGGCAAAGTTGT
>APFE031101525.1:12115-36728 GCA_000404065.3 Pinus taeda
GGGGGGTTTACTTTTCCTAGGTAAATGAAGTTTTACCTTAGGAAAATGGGTTTTATTAAACTAATGAGGGGAGATGAAGGGAAATGAATTTTCATGAATGGGATTCTACCACTTGTGTCCCTAAGTCATCAAGTCGAGGGTTCGGTCCCTCCAAAAGTCAGAGAAATGCTCTAAGCCTCTTTGACTTGTAGGATTTAAAGTACTAGAAGTCATTTATGGGAAATTAGTAAGTATAAGGGTGAAATGACTAAGGGGATGTTGAATAAACCAAGTTGTAAACCATTTTCCTTGCTTTGTTTACTGCTTATGCACATTTGAAAGATGTATTTAAACATGACGTAAGTGCTTTTGTGTAATCACTTGACATTTCTGCAAACTTTCTCCTACTTAACCATGTACTTACCCTACCATTTTTTCTTCATTTTATTTGGGCGCATTTAGGCTAGCAAACCCTTATCAATCATTTTTCAATAGAGATTAACTTAAGAGGTAAAGGTAAAAGATTTTTATTTCCCCATAAAATTTGACATTTGTGATAGGAGGTCACATATTTTTTGACATTAGAAAACAAGGTAGGCCAGTAGAAACCAACTCTAAGGATTTTATCTGTAGTGGTCTTCCAGTAAAGGTGTCCTCCACAGTCACTTGAATGAAACTCTTGCAAAACTATGTCAGATACATCTTTTAATAAGCAATTAAGAAGAATACCTTCATGCTCTCTCCAAAACAAAGCATCGTCTAATATACAAAATTTCAAGGATTTCATCTTTAAAAACCTGCTTTTAGTCCTAGATGATTTGGGAGGAGCTTGTAAGTTCTGTAAAACATAAATAATATCAGCATACCAAGTGTTACAGATCCATTTGGGCACATCAAATCCCAACATTCAGATCAGATTTTTAGGGCTAATCAAACCCTAAATTCAGTTGTTTCATGCCCTAAGCAAGCCACCCCTTTGAATGCCTCCTTCCCAGGTAGTTTCATGACTTGAAGACATCCAGAAATTTCCTCTAGAGGGACCAGCGGAGGTAAGCCATTATGAAGGTGCGCTACAGAGCAGTTAAGTCCATTGCTAGGGTGCTTTGCAAAGCACTTAGGCTTCCTTTCACATGCGCTGGGCAAGAATGAGAGAAATGCACATAGGGTTTGGTGAATATTATTATCTTTTGGAGTCATCTAGAAGTTTCCCTGTCTTATCAACTCCTATGAGCTCGAAAATGGATGAGGAATGAGTTAAGGAGCATCCTATCCTTTCATCCCTTCCTCCATGGAACTAATTATAAGTGTGGAAGGCTGTTCAATGTCACCATTAATGACAAAACCTCCTTCATCTTCCTATAAATTGACCACTCATCTAAGTGATCAGGGGCTATATTATGTTGAATTGTAAGGAGATAATGCTGTTATGAGACTTGATTTTGGAGCAAATGATGTGATGCCACAAGCTTGTCTTGCTTTTGATGTGATGTGGATGGGATCCAAGTTGGAGGAATGACTTGAATCAGATGCTGATGGTTGTAATTCCTTCTTCTATCTAATAAAGTGTTTGAACCTTTTTCCATATGTTGTGTTCTTTCATAATGCTTATATGTATGAATTGCTTCTGATTCCTTTCATTTATATTCAATGGATCATATGCTTTGATCGGTTTTTATCTTTTGTTGTGTTTACAGGGTACTTCTCAAGCGGATTAAGTACGGGAAAGAGCGGCAGAATCGATATAATAGAGACGAGAGGAAAGAGGAACTATAGGTAGGCCTTTTATCTCCTCTTCTTATCTATTTCTTATAGGAAAAGTCTAAAACACTTTAAACTGTTGTTCTAGGCACAACTACTTGTCTAGTGAATTAGTGTTTATCCATAGATGGTAAATTCTCCAAAACAAATTGGCGACTCCGCTAGGGAAGAATCCTCTTTCCTAGTAGCTTATCCACCTCCTAAGACATCCATGTAGACTTTATTTGTGTTCATCGATTGTAATTCAACTGTCTACATTGAAAAATTGACTAAAACTGTGTCGAATTGCCTCTTGAAATGGCTTACTGTCACCAGCGCAGGATAGGGACACAGTGCGCTGCAGACATCCTTGGCTTAGGGACAGTGCTCTGAAGTGCACTGTCTCCCACTCTGGGCTATGTTGATCCTCCTAAGATCAGTTTCCCACCTTTGGAAAGAGTTTTTTACCAAATTTTCTCTATTTGACTATTTGTTGATTGATCAATGAATGCTATGTCTCAGAAAATGAGTTTTTATCTCCTGGTCTGGCCCAAATTTGATAGGATTGATTAATGTTTCTTCATGTTTTCTTTGTAATTATCGATCAATAGTCAAAGTTAGGATATAATTAGTTAATCTTCATTCGAAAGAAAGTGTCATAAAGTCTTCTCTTCCTTCGAATTTGAACTGTCATAAAAGTCTTTGTTAATATGAAAGATTGATTGATTATATGTGCATATTTCCTTTTTGTTCATATTCATATTAAGGGAATCGAAAAGAAATACATGCATGTTGCATTGAAAAAGTTTGTGTGTTCTGATAGGAATAGTGTAAGGAAATTTCACTTAGATTGTGCTCTTTTCTCTTTGATCAAAAGAAATCTGATTGCTCTATCCCTAAGTAGCTAGGATTTTTATCGCTAAATTGAATGGAAAAAATGTTTATCACGATAGTTTCATTCTTAGGAATTTTAGAATACATCAAGTGGTAAACTTGAAAGGAAAATTCCTAACCAAGATCAACTTAAAATTAACATCAATTTACCTAATGGAGCATTGTCATTAATGAGAACATTTAGTGGTTCTAGGTTAGAGATGTGTTCTGGCATCAGAAAACAAAGCAGCTATTGCTAACTTGTTTGCAATACATCCCGAGTGTGATACCTCATTCCACATACATGAGTATATCATAGCTCGTCCATGTACCTTTGGGTATATAGGGTGGTGTTACAGTACGTAAAGTATATGGGAATTCTCTCACTATGCGGTTTTGCATTAGTCAGCGCTTATACAGACTGGGCCTCCATGTACCTTCGGGTATATATGGGAGGAAAAATCTAGGTTGATATCCATCCTTAAGTAATTGAGTCGGTCGCCTTGTAAACTGTGATACATCGAACACAACATTCGGGAGATTTCCTGCCCGTACCTCTTGGTTCACTAGGAGGTATTTTGCAGTTCACAATTGCTTGGTAAACCTTTTGCCTAGTATAACCCTTTTTGTTTATTTCTTTTTTGATAATAAAATTAATCAGAAATCGTGGAGGAACATCAACCCTTACCCCATCGTTCGCGGAGAATAGTGAGCAAAATGCCTTTGCCTCCTGAGGTGACACCAATTTAGACAAAGCGATCTCACTTAACTGAGTCTGGTACATCAAGAACTCCTAGTTCTTCATCTGAATTATCTGAATCATCTATTTCGGTAAGTACTGAAACTCTAGTTACTCCAACTATTTCTAGCCCATCTGTTTCTGAAGAAGAAGTTTCACTATTACCTGAGGACATTAGCACCGATCCTAGTGAAACAGTAACCAACGTTGTTCAATAACAAGTTGATCCTCAACTTGAAGTTGCCCAACAAGAAAGTACTTCTGAACTTGAATCAGTTCAACTAGAAGTTAATCCATAATCTATCCTAGTTAGAACAAAAGTTACATCTGAACTTGAAGTTGTTTAGGAACCTCTTCCTGAAACTGTTGTTCATTTACCCGAACATCTAGACTTCAAATTTGAACATTCAGAAGTTGTTACTTTACTGGAAGACGATCAACCGGTTACCACTTAGACATCAGTAAATATTGAAACTTAAAATTTATCCACACCAGAAATCTTTTATAGACCTGACGGTGAAGTTCTTCCACCAGGTTTAATTGTTATAGAGGAGGAATTGGAAGAAGATTCCACACTTGGAGCCCCATTTCATTTTGGAACTGGGCTTTATCTTTACCCTTATACTCCTGATTTTTCCGCTCCATTTGATCCTGCTTCTTTTCAAGTACCTGTCGATTCTTTAGGACAACTTTTGGGTAAGTTAACTATGGCTGGACAATCATCAACATCTCAAACTGTATCATCTGATGTAGCTGCAACATAATCTTTTGTTGCAACCTCTTTGATGTTTTCTACCACACCTGAGTTTCACCTGTATGGTGAATCGTTCGTCCTAGTTGGTTACCAATCATTGTCTGGAACCCACTCAAGGGTTGCTTCTACATAATCGTCATCACCCATGTCCTCAACCGGAATTTTACCTGGTTCTTCTCTAATGGGAACTCAATAGTTTGATCCTGCATATCAGTATCAAGCTGGGAAATCTAGTCAACAAAGATCTATGTATCCATTAAATACTGGATTTCCACCATATGGAGAGCAATATGCTTATTCACCGTGTCCTCCTTATTCTGGAGGACTACCATATGGTAATATTCCATAGTATTCAGGTCAATCTGGAATTAGAGTTTGTCAATGGCAACCAACAATGCCAATTCAACCAAGGTCGTGTATCCAACACAACTAATGCAAAATGTGTCAGCTATTCCCACTACACCTGTTGTTACTACTGTACCATAGTCACAAGTTCAAACTGTTGTATCTCAACTGGTACAAACTGATCCTTCTACCTTGCAACCACAAGTTTCAGGTCAAGAAGTTCAAGTTCCTCAGGTTGTTGTACAACAACCACATGTTTCCTGGGTTTAGCAACAACCTCAGGTTAGTATACCTTTATTTGGACTTACCTAGGCTTACATTGGTATAATTTATTCACAACGTGGCCAACCTTTCTTTGCTGGACAACAACAATGTTTAAATCAACAACAATTGTACCAACAACAACAACAGTTGATTCAACAACCGTGGTAGCCTCAATTTCAACAACCCCAATTCCAACAATTCCAACCCCAGTTTGGACTTATTCCACAGGCTCAACCTGGTTTTCATCAATCTCAAGCTTACCAAGGTCCTGGTCAACAAGGCTTTGCAGGTTATGGACAAAAACACACTCAACCTGGTTATCAACAACCAACTTATGCTGGTTTTGTTCAACAGCAACCATATGAAGGTTACCAAATGCAGATGCCCTATGTCGGTATGCAAAGACCTATTGCTCAGGCAATTCCATCATATCTTGGGTATGCTCAACCTGACTTGAATCAACAGTTTCCATTTGTAGCAACTTTAGAATTACCAGCTTTAAATTGGCTCACTAATGATCCAATCTTATATGCACCTTGGTGGTCGATAATTCCGCACAAGTTACTATCTGACATTCCGAAATTTAACAGAAATCCTAGAGAAGACCCATCAAATCATGTCATGACCTTTCATTTGTGGTGTTCATCAAACTTCTTAATTGATGATTCAGTTAGACTTCATCTTTTCCAAAGAACACTTACTAGTCCATCTGCTAAATGGTACATTGAGTTACCAAGAGCTTCTTTCGATAATTTCACCACTTTAGCCACTACATTTTTGACCCACTTCTAGTAACCCATTAGATACGAGACTAGAACGGAACTCCTAACCAACTTTAAACAGACTACTGCTACCCATATGTCAGATCATATTCATGAGTGGCATCGTCATCGTCGAATGGTTAAGACATATGTTCTCGATCAGCTTTTAGCTGAGTGGTTCATAAAATCCTTGTTGCCATCAATCACCGAGGATGTGGAAAAAGGTGGAGTTGTCACAAAGGAGCAAGTTACTGCTCATGCCCAATACTTGGATTTGATTTACACATAATCCGTCACGCTTTATGATAAAATTTCCAATGCACCTCGACCAGCTTTCACTGTCCCCCCTCCTCCACAATCGAGTAAGGACTCTGATGCCAGCGATGGTGTGATTGATTTTTCAAGCATGAAAACACTAGGAAGATCATCTGGTCAAACTCTTTCTCTTTCCAATCAAACTACCAATGCATCAGAAAATACTCTTGCCTCCGAAATTAATGCCGTGTCATCTAACAAAGGCAAAAATCTAAAGCAAACAGGAAGCAAGAAAAAGGGGAAGAACAAAAGGAAACAAGATAATTCCCCTCCAGAGAAATCATCTGATTCCTCTAATTCAGCAAGGAAACCTCACTATCCATGTTTGATCTATAATGACAAGAATTTTACAAGATATTGTCCACACCTCTCTGAGGTCTCAAAACTTTTAAATTCTTCAAACACATCGAGCGTGTTGACTGATCCATTTCCAAACCCGGAGACACATCTGGTTGCAACAAACCATGCTTCCACATCCGAAGTACTCATGTTATCCATCACAAAGCCATAAAACTAAGTTTTGGTGTCAAAAGGAAACAAAGATTATGGAAATCCATTGTCATCATCGAATAATCAAGCCACTGATCAACCTAGTCCTTCGACTTCAACTTCATCCGAAAATGTTCCACCCATTGTACCTGAATTGACAATAAAACCACCAAAGGAAGTTGTGCACAAATCAACATTTAACCCTTGGGCTCGAGCATCTCAAAATTATAACATAGTGGAAGATCTTGCTCAATCACCTTCTGCTATCTCGACACTCGAGGTGTTGCAAAACTGTCCCTCCTAGAAGCAGGCTTTACTGCCAGCAATAGGCGGAATAGATCCTATGGATTCAAATCTTGTGGTTTTTAATCATGCGGGACATACACCACAGTTACCAGTGCAGTTAGATTTCCTAATTCAAGTAAAATCTCTCAATAAGAATGTTCATTGGACTATTATTGATGAGGGGGCATCTACTTGAATTATGTCCATGAGCTGCTGGAAAACACTTGGTTCACCACCATTGTCACAATCACTAACCACGTTGAAAGCTTTTGATGGAAGAACATATACTCCATGTGGGATTTTGAGTAACCTGCAAATTGAACTAGGGGGAAAAAGGGTTACTATTGAAGTTGAAGTAGTTGACAGACCCCTTGATTATCATTTTACTGGGAAGGCCTTGGGTATATGCTATGGCTATTGTGGTTTCCATGTACTTTCGTACTATTTCATTCCCTTTAAAGGGTGGAATCACAGTCATTGATCAGCTAGCCTTCTTTGCTAATATTTCACAGGCTACGGGAAGAATTCCGTTGGTACACGGACCCCCACTGTCACTTCAAAGTGTTGGAGTAGGTCTCTTTAAAGAGCCTTCCCTAATGGGTACTTTTATCCTACCATCACCATCTGATTTGGAAAAAGTGGCAAGAGTAGAGACTTGCAACATGATTTCCTCCACCATCTGATTTAAGGAGGATTACCAACAAGGTTGAGGTTGATAGTAATATTGGGGTGACGCCGTTATGCCCCATTGAATCATCATAGCAATCAATTTTTCGGGCTTGTGTGGCAAACCCAAATCCACACTCAACAATTGTATGGGTAGATCGGGCATTAGAGTATGGTACCTCTTCAGATCCTTTTTCACATATACATTCTACGGATGAAGGAATCATCCAATCAATGATGATAGGAGAGGAACCATGGGAAGATTATCATCATCATTCCCATCTTCTAGATGACATTGAATATTATTCAAATGAGCTAAACCACCCATCAGTTGTTGATTTTCTAACAAATTCAGTTTTTATAAACACAATCAAATCTGAGAAAAACCTGTCAAATATTGAACAAACAATTTCTATTAATATTTCGACCAAGCCTAATATTGTAGAGAACATTCATGTCGGCAAATCTTGTTCTCCATTGGAACTTGATAATCACCGTACTCTCTTTCGTGAATTTAGAGATATTTTTGCATGGTCTTACAAGGAGATGCCAGGCATTGACTCTAGTATTGTTGAACACGAAATCAAAATTTATCCTGATGTCAAGCCAATTCGACAGCAGCTTCGACCTGTTCATCCAAAGAAAGCCATTGTAATCAAAGTAGAAGTTAAAAAACTTTTTTGGCGTGGTTTTACTTACCCTGTTCCTCTTACTGACTAGGTTTCCAACATTGTTCCTGTCATGAAGAAACAAGGAACAATTCGAGTGTGCATCAATTATAGGGATGTAAATCAGGCATGTCCAAAGGAAAATTATCCTACTCCTTTTATCGACCATATTATTGATGAATGTGCCAGATGTGAACTATTCTCATTTATGGATGGATTTTCCGGCTACAATCAAATCAATATATGCCCACAAGACCAATCGAAAACAACGTTTATTTGTCCATGGGGCACATTCACTTATAGGAAACCCCCATTCGGTTTGAAGAATGTTGAGGCCACATTTCAGAGGGAAATGAATTATGCCTTCCATGACATCAAGCACATTTTTCAGCCTTACCTTGAATATTTACCTGCTCATTCATGAAAGTGGATTGATCACCCACAACACTTGAGAGCAATATTTTTACGGTGCCAACACTACAAGATTCGACTCAATCCACACAAATGTGTGTTTTGAGTTGGTTCTGGTTGCTTGCTTGGATTTGTAGTGTATCGAGAAGGGATTCAACTGGATCCATTAAAGGTTCAGGCAATTCTGGATTTGCCTCCACCTTCAAATATTTTAGAGTTACATAGACTCCAAGGGAAAGCCAAATTTCTAAGGAGGTTCATTCCTAATTACACTGAAATGGTTAAAGGTTTTACAAGTCTTTTGAAAAAGGAGATACCCTTTCATTGGGATTAGGTTGTGCAAGCTTCCTTTGACACTCTTAAATATACCCTGATTAGAGCTTCATTAATGTATTCTCCAAATTACCAAAATGACTATTACTTGTATCTCGCCGTTGCAGATACAACCATTGGCATGGTTTTAGTCCAGGAATAAAATGGGATTGAACATCCTATTTATTACTTGAGCCGTAATCTCAACAATACAGAAAGTAAGTACTCTTATGTCAAAAAACTAGCTTTGGTAGCTGTGCAAATTGTGCAAATTGTTCAAAATGGATATTTATTCTACATGAATTTGGTTTAGAATTCATCAAGTCTAAATCAAAGAAATCTCTAGTTTTCGTTGAGTTACTATGTGACCTTCCCTCAACCTCCATCGATTCAACATATGCACCATCAATTTTGGATGAGTCTTTGTTTCTAATTTCATCATCTGACCTGGTATGGAGATATACTGATTTATCTCCAAACCCAAACTTTTCAGCAAGATACCTCTCACTTGCAACAACAATGTATTCGTTACCAAGCCAAATATTATCTGATCATTGGCGACACACTTTGCCGTCGTGGTATTAATACAGTTTTATGGAGGTGCCTCACGCATGAGGAGGCTGAGAAAGTATTGAATGATTGCCATTCAGGTGCTTGTGGTGGACACTTATCTGGATATGCAACTGCACAAAGAATTCTTCGTGCTAGTTACTTTTGGCCAACTATATTTAAAGATTGTATTATTGTTGTCAAACGCTGCCATGCATGCCAGATATCTGACCGAAAAACTAGATTACCACCTACACCATTGCATCCAGTCATTGACTTTATGACATGTAACCCCACCTTGGTTGGGGAACATGGGTATAATAGTATATTATAGTCACCATTGACTATTTTACCAAATGGGTCAAAGCGATGCCAACATTGAACAACAATGGCGAAATGACTGCTCTCTTTTTTTTTTAACCATGTGGTTGCTCAGTTTAGTGTACCACAAGCCATAGTTACAGATGATGGGTCACATTTTTGCAATCAGATGATGGCTGAGTTGACTGCTAAGTTAGGACTGTCACATGATAGTTCTACCCCATATTACCCGCAAGCGAATGGAGAAGTTGAGGCCATCAATAAGGTCCTGAAGCGGATGTTGCAAAGAATGACAGGGGTTCATAAAATAAACTGGCACTTAATCCTGTACTCTTCCTTGTGGGCATATCGAACCTCGGTGAGAAATTCAACTAGATTTACACCCTTTCAATTGGTGTATGGTTTGGAAGCAATCTTACCGATACAATGTGAAATTTCATCACTCAAATTCGTGATTGACCTGTTACCCGACACTTCTGAAGAAGAAGTGCGTTGCTTGGAATTAATCCATTTGGAGGAAACCCGTTGTGATGCCACATTGGTTAACGAAGCACATAAAAAATGTATTAAGGCGCAATATGATAGGAATGTCAAGCCTCATATCTTCTCAGAAGAAGACCTGGTGTTGCTTTATGATTAGGAAGCTGATAAACTTGGAGCAGGGAAATTTGAACCAATGTGTATGGGTCCTTATGTTGTCAAACATTTTCTGGCAAAAGGATCCTACGAGTTAGTAGATTATGATGGGATTCCATTGTCGCAACCCCGAAACGGGCTGTACCTCAAACGTTACTATGCTTGATTAAGTGTAGTAAAATTCACTATATATATGCTTTCATTGCATGTGTGTGTGTGTGTATCTTTTAGAGATTTTTATCTATTTAGTAATCCAATTTGCATTTGTTGTAGATGTCAAAGTCTTTGGAACCTTTTGTTGGTTACGACGATGGTGCTAGTCATAGTACGCAGAATTTGTCTTGTGCAGCATGGGCCATTTTCGCTCCAAGTGGTGAGTTAGTGAGTCTTCAAGGGATTTGTATCGGTCGATCGAAAAACAATATCACTGAGTATAGCATGTTGATTGAACTACTCTCTGATGCCATTTCACTTGGCATTTGCCGAATCATCGTTAGGCTGGACTCACAACTTGTTGTACTACAACTAACAAACACTTATACTGTCTGAAATCGAACAATTTTTCGTATGTTCCTTAGAGTTCGTATTTTGGAAGGACGTTTTGAACACATTCAATATCAACATATTTATAGAAATCTTAACACGTTGACTGATTCTCTAGCGAATTATGTGTTAAATAGACATTTGCAACACATGTAAAAGTAGTATTTTCAATTCACATCATCAATTGAATAGGATTTCATATAACCATAAAAAACTTTGAAAGTAAAATAGATAGGTGTTTTAAAAGTTTTTGCAAAATTTGTGCCCAAGAGACATTTGGTCATCTGACCCCAAAACTCAAAAATACATACAAAACATCCTAAGTAGATCTAGTCGTGCTCATGGTAATAGGTCACAGCCTGTGCTATCATGCGCAAAAGCCTAGGCCAACGGTTAGGAACACCAATAGTGTGGTGCTGCAACCTCATAGGTAACTCTTTGATCCAAATATTCAGAATACCAAGGGTTAATCCCTCTATGTGATCTTGCAACTCTACTGAGGTTTTGGCCAAAACCAAGTCCTTGAGAACTACTCTCCTGATGTTTCTTTGCGCTGGCCCACCTACAACCTGTTGGCGCACCATAGGTTGAATAGTACCCACATTTCTATGCATAAGAGTAATTTTAGTTTAGTCTTGGAAACATTAAAAACAAAAAAAACATGTAGAAAATTGAAAAATCAAAAAACACTTTGGTCAAACAACTTACCCATAGCACCCCATTATGCTCCAAATGGTAGAATCAAATCTAGATCTCCACAATAATCCATCCCTGAGTATGGATGCTTCTTGATAACAACATGTTGTCACTCAAGCTAGTTGAAAAATGCAGGGGAGAAAATGATTGTTGGTTGACCAGCATGTCGAGCCATCAATTCAACCCACCTCTGCATACATGGATCTTTAGGACCAACCACACTCAGTGATACATGCTGTGGTTGCATCAATGGGATTTTCTCTAAGGAAAAAGCAATTAAGATTGAACAATATCAAAATTTCTTCGTCTTACCACTTTTTACCTTAGTAAGTTGTTCTTCCAGTAGTGAAAGTACAACCGAGCACCATTTGAAAAATTTTGGCTCTAGACACTCCAGTGCATACTGCATCTAAGATCTGTTTGCCAGATGTAGTGTTACAGTGCCAGCCAATTTTGCGATTGTGAAGAGTATAATTTTTAAAGGAAAATCAATTACATCCCTGATGTTTATTTTCTCATCCTTGCTAGGTTGTGTACCTGGTCGAAAAAATTGTCTAATGTAATCTCTCACCGATTCACCTCCACAGGCAGATCCAAAAAGTGAGATGGGGGCACCTCGCCTTGACAGTCCGGTAAGAAAGTAAATATCCCCTATAGTAATAGGGACCATCTTGTCCCTAATGTGAAATGTCTAATCTTTCAGATCCCATGCACGAACAAGGAACTACAATAGTTCTATTTGTTGCCTCATTCTGGACAACTTAAAATATTTGAGTAACCCACAATTCCTGAGGGCCTCAACTGTACCCGGCTTGTTTAGGGCAAGCATGTATTGTTCTTCATGCTCTCTTTCTCACCATGTAATCGACATTCTGATCCGATGAAATCCTGAAACACAATCATAAGGTTAATTAGGATCCTTTCCATGCAAAAAATAGGACAAATTTTGGAGCTAACAGCTAAAACAAACTTGGGAAACTCGCCCAACGCAGCCCAAGCAGAGAGACAATGCATTGCATAGCATCTAGTCTTCTATCTGGGTGCTAATTTGCGCTGATGTGAAAGCCTGCGCCGATCTTGGGGCAAAAAATGAAACCCCAGGGGCCCCAAAAAACCCTAAAATTTGCATGAAATGACAAAAGAATGGATTGAAAAGAAAGTAGAGATGTTTAGTTCCTACCTGGTCCAGACGGCTCGAGAAATGGTCCATAGAATCTTTCACAATCAGCTAGTGAAGTTTGAGGTAAAAACTGAGCTCAGAGCACAAAACTGGATGGTAAGTTCTAAATGGTAAAAATGTTATGGTAAAAACTTGTTTTATGTTTATTACATGTTAATTAATCGACTAAACATTAGTATTTGCCTATTTTTGCCTATGAAACAAATATTTTTAATCCGTTTGGTGATGTTTTGAGCAGGTTTTACAACTAATTTGCAGAATTCAATGTGCTCAATTGTAAGTTGTAATTTTGACCACAGAGCACACTTTTATTTCTTTTTCAAGCTCTGTTAAAAACAAAAAAGGAATCCCCTTGGAGTCCTCTTTAAGCTCTTTTCAGACTCTCTAAATATGAAGAGATTGTCGAGTGCTTGTCCTTTCCAGCTCGTTAACGGATTGGAAAAGATATCTCTCTTGTATTATTTTACGCTTTTTTGGACTTGAGAGATTAATTTACGAAAAATAACTTGTGTATCTTTCTTTTTGCACCTTTTCAAAGTCTCTAAACATGAAAAGGACCAAGTTATCTTTGTCATTAAACTTGCTAATAACATCAAATAGCGACAAACTTGTCCATCTAGACAAGACCAAGTTTCACCTTCACTAGGCTCGTTAAAACATCAAAAAGCGATGGATTTTGCCCGAAGGGTGAAATTATACAACAAGCATATGTTATCCTCCTCAAGCTTGATAAAAATAAAGAGGTACTGGTCAGCAATGACTGGGGAAAATGGAAAAAGGGGAAAACAACTTTATGGTAGTAGGTCGCTCTTAAACATGACACTTTCACTCCATCACCATGACTATCTAGGTTGGGTTATTAGCTTGATGGTTATCATACCGTTGGTCTATCATACCATCCATAACTTTGTTGTGGTTCAATGCTACCAACTCATTTTAGTGTCGCCGACATGTTCAAGAGAAGTCATCCAGTCAAAATCCATCTTTTGCAATACCACAAACCTTCATTTTCATGACCGTCATTCCTGAACCTTGTGTCGTAAGTCAAATTCCATCTCTAAAATCACTCAAATCATTTCGTGTCGTTGATGTGGGATACATGAAGGCCCTCCTATGATGAGTCGCTTCCTATCGACATCAACTCATTATCCAAGAAGTTGACTTAGAAACACCTATTCAGTACCTTGAGGCTTGCATGCATTAATGGCAGGTTTCTTGCTTTCGACGATAGGCATACATCAATGGCCTTCGACCAAAAGATGTTGTATGGTGTTTGACATCAAATCATCCATTCACACCATGCAGAATGTACTGTAGTACCTTGAGGATCATTATCATTATCAGTGATTTCTCTCGCATCTGTTAACAACTTACATCATTGGCTGGTAATCAGATGGTGTCTTCCCATGTTCGACTTCAAATCACATATTCACATGGTTATACTTGTACTTGAGTGAATGATTGAATGAGATTGAAGACCTCGATATAGTTTCATCCATTCGGGCTACGATATCAGGAGTACTAAATCATATGTACAATGGCTTTACATTGATAGTCATTTCGATCATGGGTCTATATCTATAGACGACTATTTATGTACATGTAATGAAAGTTTATAAGCTGAGCATCGGTATGCCTTCCCTCAAATATTTATGTAAAATCGAATATCATGATGTATGTATTGTAATTGATGCACATCACCTTCCACTTCAATACCTCCTCATCACATCGTAAAGCATTTCATTCGACATTAGCATTTTTCCGACTTCGTGCTTTAGGGGGCAGCTGTTACAGATCTATTTGAGCACATCAAATCCTAACATTCAGTTCAGTGTTTTAGGGCTCATCAAACCCTAAATTCATTTGTTTCATGCCCTAAGCAAGTTAACCCTTTGAATGCCTCATTCCCAAATAGTTTCATGACTTGAAGACATCCAGAAATTGCCTCTAGAGGGACTAGCACAGGTAAGTCCTTATGAAGGTGCGTTGTAGAGTAGTTAAGTCCACTGCCAAGGTGCTCTATAAAGCACTTAGGCTTCCTTTCACCTATGTTGGGCGAGAATGAGCGAAATTCACATAGGCTTTGGGGAATATTCTTATCTTTTGGAGTCATCTAGAAGTTTCCTTGTCTTATCAACTCCTATGAGCTCGAAAATGGATGAGGAATAAGATAAGGAGAATCCTATCCTCTCATCCCTTCCTCCATGGAACTAATTCTAAGTATGGAAGGCCATTCAATGTCACCATTAATGATAAACCTCATTCATCTTCCTATAAATTGACCACTCATCTAAGTGATTAGGGGCTCGATTATGTTGAATTGTAAGGAGATAATGCTGTTATGAGAATTGAGTTTGGAGCAAATGATGTGATGCCACAAGCTTGTCTTGATTTTGATGTGATGTGGATGGGATCCAAGATGGAGGAATGACTTTGAATCAGACACTGATGGTTGTAATTCCTTCTTCTATCTAATAAAGTGTTTGAACCTTTTTCCATATGTTGTGTTCTTTCATAATGCTTATATGTATGAATAGCTTATGGTTCCTTTCATTTATGCTCAATGGATCATATGCTTTGATCGGTTTTTTTCTTCTGTTGTGTTTACAGGGTACTTCTCAAGCAGATTAAGTACGAGAAAGAGTGACAAAATTGATACAATGGAGACAAGAGGAAAGAGGAACTATAGGTAGGCCTTATATCCCCTCGTCTTATCTATTGCTTATAGGAAAAGTATAAAACACTTTAAAATGTTGTTCTAGGCACAAATCCTTGTCTAGTGAATTAGTATTTATCCATAGATGCTAAATTCTCCAAAAAACCAAGGTGATTCAATAAAGGCCTGGCTGATTAGTGGATTCGCCATCTCCTCTCCATCATCTATTGCTGCAATAAAGTTTATATCCAAGGCATGACAGTTCGATTCAGCCATGAGCTTGGCTAAACCTTGGCCCTTGATTAACTTAGTAGGTTTGATTTCTATATAATACTCTAAAATAGTAGTAATCCACTTTCTCCTCTTTCCATCTGGACCATCCTGAGTTAGGATGTCTTTGACAATAGCATTTGGAACATAGGCTATTATATGAGAATATAAAATGTATACCCTGAAGTCCTTAATGGCTTTGAATAAAGCCAATGCTTGTTTTCCCATTATATTGTATTTTAAGGGGGCATCTCTCAGGGCTTTGCTAAAGAAAGCAATAGGTTGTTCATAGCCCTTGTCATTTTTTTACAATAGAACTACACCTATTTTGTGTTCATAAGCAAAGGAAAACAAGATGAAATCTCTGTCAAATTTAGCACTAATTAACACAGGTGTTTTAGTTAAGGCTAGTTTAATGTCTTCAAAGGATTTTTTAGCCTCAATAGTCCATTTGATGGTCGAATCTTTTTTCAGCATATTGTTTAGTGACCTAATTAATTCTACCAAATTAGATATAAATCTTCTAAGAAAAATGTTTTTTCCTAAAAAATCTTGTAACTCTCTGATGTTTCTCAGGTGTTGTATTTGCAAGATGGCTTCAATTCTCAAAGACCCATTCTTATACCATATTTTGAAATTATGTGACCTAACAACTTTCCTTCCTCTAACCCAAACAAAGACTTCTTGGGGTTTAAAGAGATTCAAAATTTCCTACATTTAATAAAAACTTGTCTTAGATGATCCAAATGCTGATTGTCATATTTTGAAAATATAGTGATATCATCTAGATATATCACAAGGAAATCATGAATTTCTTTTGCAAAGGCTATATCCATAGCCCTCTGGAAAGTGGCTCCTGCATTCATTAGCCCAAAGGGCATTTTCACATACGTAGATGTGCCCCAAGGAGCAGCAAAGGCAGTTTTGGGCTGGTCATCTGGATGAACCAAAATTTGATTGTGACCAAAAAACCCATCCAACAATGAGATTCTGGTTGATCCAACTACCCTCTGTAAAATGTGATCCATTTTGGGGAAAGGGTAATTGTCTTTTAGTGACACTTTTTTGAGGTTTCTAAGATCCACACAAAGTCGGATCTCACCAATTTTCTTTCTAGTTGGCACCAAGTTTGAGACCCAATCAGAAAATCTGATTGGTGCAATTATTTTGGCATCATACATCCTCTAAATTTATTTTTAAATTGCAGGTAATAAGACAGGATTGATCCTTCTAAGTTTTTGTTTGAAAGGCTTTTGATTTTCCTTAATAGTAATTGTGTGCTAGATGATGTTGGTGTCATAGGATTTGAGTTCCTCATAACTCCAAACAAAAACATCTTGCAATTCTTTCAACAACTCAATGTATTTTACATTTTTAGCTGGAGGTAATGATTTTGAATGTTTGATCAGTTTAGGATTTTCATTGGTGCCTATATTACATTCCTCTATGTCAGACCTTAATGGTTCCATTTTAGGTTTCCTAGGAACATCATTTGAATCAAATAAATCTTCGAGAGGGGTTAATCCCTTTGGTAAGAAGTTATCCTTAAGATTAATTATTTCGATTTCTTCACTGATAATTTCATCAATCTCAGTTTTCTCTAATTTATCTACATCTGATTTCGTAAATTTAGTTAGGTTGACTCTATCTAGTTCATCACCTTCTATCTCGTTTATTTCTACTTCATCTTTAGTGTCAGGATCTATGGATGTATCAATATCTGTATTGTTATTTACAAACTCTTCTTTTGAAAGTAAAAAGTTATTTATCTATTTGTCATTAGAAAATATTTACCAATTGTTCAAATTATCTGAAATTGTAGGTCTATGCCTAACTTCACCAGTGTATTGATGGTTAGGTTGGAAGGGTAATTTGCAAGTGCTGGCAAACATTGCTAAGCTATGGGCTTGCATATTTTGTTTTATAGGGATTACATCAAGCTTTGTTTCTAGGAAAGCGTTAAGTATTTCTACAATGGTTCCCCTATAACAACTTAATCTAGGGTCCTTTGTCATATATACAACATCTATTTGTTTTATAATTAGTTTAGAGTCTCCCATGACAGAAACTCTTTTAGCTCCTAGATTCCTAGCTAACTTAAGACCTAAAATTAACGCTTCATAATCGGCCATATTATTAGTACATTTGAAATTAAATCTATATGCATGGCCCTCTGAGTGATTATTTTCCAAATTATATATCTGCACTCCTGCTCCTGCTCCAAACTTATTGACTGACCCAGAAAATTATAAATGCCATAATGTCTCATGCTCATAATTTTCACTATTTGGTGCAACAAACTTTTCATCACTTACAACAATTTGACCATCTTGTTCATTGAAAGATTTTGAAGTTTGGTTAGTTTCATTTTGTGTAGAAATTGCAATTTCTTGTGGTTCTATATTAGTACTATCTAAAATTTCTTCTTGCGTTTGATCAAAATTATACAAGATAAAAGAATCAATGTCTGAGTGTATGGAGTAGATGGGAAAGTTTTGACACTAATCCTAGCTAATTACCATATATTTCATTAAGGTTTCTCAGTATAGTTTCCTAGGTTGTCCAAAAATAGAAATTGTTGCATATGACATATCTAGTTGTAAGGATGCCTAAAGTTTGGCTCCTTTGATCTGGATAACAGCATGGCATACCTTGGTGGGATGTCAGCAACTACAATATCCATAAGGATGCTTTTGGCAGGATATTGGACTAAAGTAACATACAGGTTTTTGATCAATCCTAAACACTTTACTTGACTGGAGTCAAATGAGAATAAGTCTTTATAAGGTCTTGTAATCCCTAGGATTAATTTCTCCATTACTAATTTGGGTATTAAGTTGTGAGAGGCCCCAGAATCCAACATTGCATTGCGTAGAATTTTGTCATGGATACTAAGGCTAATGTAAAAAGGTGGAACTCCTCCTTCTAATGGTTTTCCATTAATATCTAGACAAAATATGAGTTCTAGTTGGTCATCAAACAAGTTGACAGAATCCTCATTTTCAGCAATGTTTAAGGTCTAGTTTATATGTGATTTGTAAGTTTCATTCTTGATTAGTTTTGTTAAAGGAAGTGAAATCTTTAGTTTTCCTATCTCTGCTCCCAGAATGAATGGTGAAGAAACTTTTTATGTTTAAAGGTTTTGAATTTTCGAAGCAGGGATCTGAGTAGACTTGTCTTCTTTTCATTTATTGGGGATTTCCTTATGTGGATTTTTAGATTTGGTGTTTTGAGTTTTGTCCACTGGTTCCCTAGGTGGAATTGAGGTGGATGGTTGATCAACAGAAGGTTGCTATGAGGTTATATCTACAATGGTGGGTCCAGACGGGTTTGGGTTCTGCCTAGGGAGAATTTGGAGGATCTTTGAAATAGGGGCTTCTTTTATTTTCTTGGGTTGACTTTGCACTGTTTTCTTGGTTTTGTCAGGGACATCAACATTCTTTTTTCTTCTTAGATTATACTGTTTATGTACTTAAAAAATGGCAGAATCATATCCCTGTTTGTAATCAAATGACTCTCCAGACTGAATCTGCAATTGCTGCAGCATATGCAGTTCCTACTCATCTTGGGTGAGAAAAATAGTGTCCTCATCATTTATTCCCATTAAGTTGACTTTTTTGTCTTGTTCTGGATCTTCAATATGGGATGTTTCTGCATAATTTTCTTGAATAGGAGGCCTAATGTTATGATTCAATCCATTTTTCCCAATGTTTTGATTTTAGTTTTTCCTAAAATTCGGGTTTCTAACAGGAGGTTCTTGTTGGTTATCCCATTGGGGTTTCCTTTCTATGTTATCTATTCTATCCATTAGTCTTTCCATACTTTTGGATAAACTATCTATTTTGATGTCAGAGGGTGAATCTTCATCCTTAGCAGTTCCTCTTTTTTCATTCCTAACTCTATCCCTTTTAACTAACAAATTAGCTTCAACACTAACAATTACACTTTGCATTTCTTCTAATGTTGGGGGGTTTCTTTCCCTAAGTTGGTATGCCATATCTATGTCAAAACCATCTGGGAACTTTATTAATGCTAAGTCAGGTGGGGGTCAAAGATTAACTGGGATGGAATTATATATACTATTGAATCTAGTGCAGTAATCTTGAACAGTTTCATTAGGTCCCCTTCTAATATTCTCATATTCTGAAAGGATTTGTAGGGGATTCTTTTTCTTTTCCCATCTGTTCAAAAATTGTTGGTGAAATGCTTCTAAACTATCAATACTATTAACAAGCAATGCTCTAAACCATTTCCTAACATCACCAACGAAAGTCTGGGAAAAGAGTCTCATTTGAACATTATATATGTCAATTTAGTGCCACTCAAATTAATCTATTATCTTGTTGACATGTTGTTGTGCAATGTAATGTCCTGTGCCATCAAATTGAACAAATTTTCTTTGGTAGTCTGCTAGCATGGCACCAAGTTGGGTATGTAAAACAAGAGGAGCATATCTATTTTCCATGGCTGTAGGTTGGTGTTGGCTGATAAAAGGTGTCTTTTAAAACTCCTAATTACCCCACATTAATCTTCAACCCGGGCAAGTCCTCTTGTTTCAAGAGTGTACACAATATGTGCATGCTATAAATTCAGAGAGTAATGTTTCTTAAATTGTAGTATAGATATTGGACACAATAGTAAATAGATGTATCTAATAAACTCAAATTGAAATTATTAAAGGAAACATGACATCTAGCTTCAAAACTTTATCCTCTACTGAAATCAAATCTTACACAAGCAATTCAAGTAACAACAGCATCAGCCGAGAGCACAGTAGCAATAACTCATCTCTTCTTGGCTGATTCCATCTAAACTATACTCAATCTTTATAAATAAATCAAAATAGAAATAATATCAATCTGAGAGTCCAATAGCGATAACCAAACTCTTACAGCTGATTAAATCAATGTGATTCACTATCTAAGTAATTTACTCTGTAAAAAACATAACTCGAATCAAATGACAATGTTGTAAAAGATCTAAAGAACATATACTACTTCAAAACAAGGAAGCAATAAACAACAAATAAAGGGGTAAAGGGTAAATGTGATCCTTGACGATCTCCTGATCTTGAGGTATTCACAACTGATTGCCAACTTCAGACACCTTTCCTATTTTGCGTTGATCCTTCTGATTTACCCTCAGCCTTGTCCGCAACCAACACATTCCATCTCTTGTTTGTCGGTTTTTGCTGTTCCATCGTTAGGGAACATCAATTGTTCCTTTTGTCACTTTCCTACATAAGGAAGGGTAAAAGTTAGCTAAATCATAACTGCAAATAATTCATCCGTTTCTTACCGTAATTCCTCATTATATTAGCACATTAAGATATGGAAAAGATAAGAATCAAGGAAAAAGATGATGAAATTAATAGTAAATACATACCCATTTCGTAACTCAACATACTCCCCTGCTTACCCTATTTCATGTACTCATGAAAAGTAAGTAATTCTGATGGAGTGCAGTTAAAGAGTAGGCTGGATAAAGAGCATCAAAAATTGGTCTGAAACCATGATGTTAAGCTAGGAGTGCAAAGGTGAGTCCTTCCTTTCCTTTAGGCAATTCGTAGATAGCCCTATAACCTTCAGGAGGATACCAAATGACGGGGCTATGAAACCAACATCCTAACCAATAAGGTCCTTCTCTCAAAATAAGGTTGCTATAGGTGACAAAACAGGCGCAGCTGCTTTAAAATTTATGTAATTAAATGGCTCCCTATCCTGCACACTACTAGTGGAGACCGTCCACCTGAGCTTGGATGCAGCCAGAGAGCTTTCTTGAATGGATTGAAAATATGATACTCCGTTCTGTACAATCTCCTTATGAATAGGCCCTAAAATTGTAATCAGCCCTTCCCTTGTCATCAGACTCTTATGGTTAGCAAGCATTTGCAAAGGCTACTTGGGTTCACTTCTTACCCAAAGATCCAATCCATGTTCTTGTCTTTGGAATGCATTATGAGCTTTAAACCATTTAAGCTGGTTAACTGCAAACGAGATAAAGGCCTGGAATTGAACATCTCCCACAAAATGGTTAGGGTTAATTTCCACCTCGTTCTCTAATACAAAATTGTGCAAGTAAAATTCACAAAGAAGCCTTTGAACCTTTACACCATACCATTTGCAACAATTTATGAAATCTTCAACCGTTTTTAATTCAATTGGTTTTCCAGCTCTCACGGATTTAATTTTCAACATCAAGTATCGTTCTAACAAAAGCAAGGCATAATTAGTGGCGGGAGACCTGCATGCCAAGACATCTGTATACAATGAACAGATGGTATCTGTTCGGTCTATTACCCTATCTAGTTTGAGCTTGATTCTCTCTAATTTCTCTTCTTCCTTTCTTCATCTGTCGAAGGTCTTGCTTTTTGTTGCATTCATTTCCCAAAACTGTCTCTATAGCTCTTGATATTTCTACTAGGAAACAATTTCTTGTTCAAGCCGTTCTAACACGAGTTGAGCCTGTGCTAATTCTTCCTGAAGATTCAATATAATGGGGTCATTGTGTGTCATGAGATCTTTGGCTTGTATGCTTGTCTGAGTGCTTATACTATGAGAAAGGATGTTTTTTACCTGAATCTCTTTATTATGGGAGGTCCAAGTCTTCGTCTGAGTAACCATGCTATAAGAGGGTACATCCTTTGTCTGAGTAGCTACGTCTACTAAAATTGCATTATGTTCCTCTTGAGTGATGACTGGTTGAGTGGGTATGGGCTCAGTTTGAGTCCCTGTAGCCCTACCTTCATATAACTCTGTTTGTACAACCGCGTTTACTGTCTCCGAGGTTTTGTCTGGAACCTTTCTCGCTATGATTTCTTTTATTTTTCTTCTGAGCCTTTTGACTATTTTTCGAAACTTCTGTTGTTCTCTCCTAAGCTTTTTCAATTTGTCTCTATACTTTTTCAGAGTAGCAACTATTCTGTTGACAGTATTGTTAATAGTTTCTGCTTCTAAAGAGCCTGGTTGCTCACCCTGGCTCTGTTCTAATAAGACAGTGTCTCCTGATTGATTATCAACTTCCCGGATTATCTCTATCTCTACTTCTTCTTATTAGCCTATGTTCTCTGTGCTTAGGATTACCTGGCTGTTTTCCACTAGGAGCGTGTCACTAGAATGGGTTTTTGCTTCCCGAATGGCCTCTACATCTATTTCTGCTTCATAGATTGCATCTTTTGAGGGAGATAGAATTCTGGTATCGCCAGAATTCTTAGGAGATTGGGTTTCTCCTAAGTTAAGATTGAGCGGGCTTTCAGGCTGCATGTAAACATTCATGTTGGCCAGGACCTGGGTCAGTTCAAAATCGTGAAACAGATCGTCTTGGGGGCTCATATTTGGTGTTGGGGGAAGACCTAATTTGTTTCCTTCTTCATCTCCAAAATGCCCTGTTCCTTCCTCAGGTTTTGATTCAGGGTTATCTTGTCCTTCTAACTCTAGCTGCAAGTATTGTTCACTCACTGGGCTGGATAATTCTATGGGTTCACTGACGCTACCTTGAGGATTTTCAGACGCTCGCAGTTTTTACCTCAACCTTGTGGATTGTCTGCGCTTGTGAGGTATGTTCCTTGAAAGTACTATCCTCTTTCTTTTTGGAATAGGGTTAGGTGCTGGTAGGGCTAAACCTCCTTCGAGGGCTAATATTAGATCATCCCAGGTTGATTGTTGCTGGGCAAGGTTATAACTAACTATTAACCTGATCAGACAGTGGTGGCTCATTACAATTTCTATGTGTTGGGACCGTCTTAGCCTCTCGACAGTGTCATGCAGTAAAGAATTCAACAATGCAGGTAAATTAACAAAGCACTTTCGTTTTAGAACTACTAAAAGTTTGAGTTGCCACAACCTTACCACATCTTTACACCCATCGCAGGTAATGTAGTTTTGGACGATTCATGCCGATTCTCCCCATGGTTCTCTAAGAGAAGATGGTTGAATTCCTTTTCCCTTCTTGATTAGCTCCTATCCTTCGTCCCTAAAAGCCTCGATAGTGTCATGGAGCTTCAATCGCTTGCCAGTCCATACTTGTCCTTCTGCCGGCAACCTAGATACTTCTGCTATCACAACGTCTGATACAGTGATTTGCCTACCTCTTATCGTGGATTTTCCATTTTGTAGATTCCGTAAGAATTCAATGGAAATTTCCTTGTTGGGTGGTTGAAATCTCATAAGTATGCTATCCATCCTGCACGGGCTAAAGTTTCCCTGGCTTCATCGGAAACAACCAGTATTAAAGGTTCTCGGCGCAATGTTCTTCCTCCCATAATGCTTGAGTTCTGCAAACGATAAGTGTAGCGGGGAAAGCACAACGAAGAATAGAGCCGAGTGATGGAACAAAAAATGGTTGTAATGGCTCTATCAGGTGATAATTTATAAGCATAAATACCATTATTAAGGACTGTTATAATGCCACATGCTCTGTTATCATGGAATGTCGTATCGTTCTGAAAAATCCAATGAAAAGATGACAGTGCATGCATAAGTACATTGGAGGTCCTCGCCCCCCTTCGAAATAATAGGTCGCATACAACCAAATGAATGAAAGGATAATGCGCTGGTGGTGAAGTACAGGGGTGATGGATTGGCAAGGTACGCATATTAATGAAAGGATCATAAAGGATATTGGAGTGGTGAAATCAAGGTGTGTACCGAGAACTATCAATAAGTGATAGGATGCTGTGAGGTGATGTGATAAAGAAAAAGGTACAACATACGCAGGAAATAATACTTTACTACCATTATTCCACTTAAAACTGTTGTGATTGATTTAAAAAAGATTACTCATGCATAAATGTTCAAGGTACGTTAGGGACATAATCTCTTCGTAGAAAAGATAAAAACATAAGAAGAGGGTATTATAATAATTATTGATGTAAAATAAATTTTCAATACCATAAGCAAAGCTTCTGTTGCCTGTAGGCTTCATAGACTCAACAGAGTTGCTTTCTAACCCTTGGGAACCATGGTCCTCTATGTATAATTGGGGAAGCGCCTTACGATGTCCATAATAGAGACCAATGTGTTGGCATGGTAACCATGTGAATACATTGCCATTCACTGGGAAGTAGCAAAAGTGGTTAGGTCGGCTTGTGATGAGACCTCCTGTTTCCAAGAACTTTGTTTTTATATGCATCAATTGGATCATAGCCTTGGTATGGTGGCCATAGT
>APFE031101525.1:39090-55435 GCA_000404065.3 Pinus taeda
TTTTCTTTTTTTTTACACTCCCCATTTTATACATAGAGGGTGGCTCAACACTTCTTATGAGTATGGATGGTGGAAGAAGTTTGAACATATTAATAGAAAAAAATATACCCATAATCTTATTAATAATACACAGAGAGAGTTATACGGGAAAAGGGGGAACCAACATGGTACAGATAATCAATCAGTTTGATTTATAGTGGAAATGAGGACAGTGAAGTGATATATATAACTGTGTCCTTTCTTTTTTGATCATCACAAAACAATCTTGTTAAAGATGATAGTATTCAAGATATTTGCCTGTTCTAGTAGACTCCATACTTGTTGTCCTTAAATATGTATCGTATTTTTTATGCCATAAAGAGGATCATAAAGAGTGAATTGGGATGGTCGAGGGATGATTATGCAAGGAAGAAGAAAAAGGTGTTCTAAAAAGTACTCACAAAATGTTGTTCCTTGAAGGGAATAGCAAAATAAAAACCCACACAAAAAGTGTTGTTCCTTATAGGGAACAACAACTGTTCCCTGTAAGGAACAACAAAGAAAAATATGCAAAAAACGTGCTGTTCCTTACAGGGAACAACAACTGTTCCCTGTAGGTAACAACAGTTGTTCCCTGTAGGTAACAACAAAGAAAACAGACACGAAAAGGTGTTGTTCCCTGTAGGGAACAACAAGGGGAATACACACGAAAATTGTTGTTCCCTATAGGGAACAACAACTGTTCCCTATAAGGAACAATAAGGGAAATACACGCTAAAATTGTTGTTCCCTGGAGGGAACAACAGTTATTCCCTATAGGGAAAAGCAAGGGAAATTGCATGCTAAAATTTCTATTCCCTAAAGGGAACAACAACTCTTCCCTGTAGGGAACAACAAAGAAAAATACATACGAAAATTGTTTTTCATTGGAGGGAACAATAGCTGTTCCCTGGAGGGAATAACAGCTGTTCCCTGGAACAACAAAGCGAAATACACACGAAAATTGTTGTTCCCTATAGGGAACAACAAAGCTAAATGCACGCAAAAATTTTTGTTCCCTATAGGGAACAGTAGTTGTTCCCTGTAGGGAACAACAAGGGAAAATACACATGAAAATTGTTGTTCACTGTAGGGAACAACAACATGAGAAAATGCACACGAAAAGCATTGTTCCCTAGAGGGAATAGCAGTTGTTCCCTGTAGGGAATAGCAAAGGAAAATACACATGAAAGAGTGTTGTTCCCTATAGGGAACAACAACTGTTCCATGAAGGGAACAACAAAGCAAAAATAGAGTGAAAATAAAACTAATATACAATCTACTATCCAAGCAAATCCAATCAAATAGAAAGAAAATAGAAAGGAAAATTTATGTACAGGTTCCAAAAAATAAATTCTTCATTGGACTAGTGTTGTGGAAGGGTTGCCCTCCTCAGCAAGAATTTGTATTGTGGAATCTTCCCATAACTGTTGGCAAAAGGATTCCCTTGTAAGCGGTTTGTGATAGAGGTGTACTCGATGTCCATTTTCTTTAAAAGAGTAGCCAGACACATCAATGGTGGCTAATGTAAGGATACCATTATCATGCACCTCTTGTATCTTGTAGGGGCCTAACCATTTGGTCTGGAGTTTGCTTGGGAAATCCTGGAACTTCGAATGATACAGAAGTGCCCAATCACCTTCATGGAAGATCTTTTTCTTGATGAGGGCATCATGCCATTTCGCTCTTTATTGTTGGATCAGTGCAGTATGTTGAAGAGATGATAGCTGGATTTCATCCAATTCATTAATTTGATGTAGTTTGTTAATTTGTGCTCCATTCAGATTCAGGTCTACTTCTTGTGCTATCCTCAATATTTGAATTTAAAATTCTATTGGGAAGATAGGTTCTTTGCCAAACACTAGCTGATATGGGGAGTATCCTGTGGTATTCCTCCAAGTCATGTGATATGCCCATAGGGATTCTGGCAATCGGGTAGCCCAGTCACATCTATGTGAGGCAAATGTCTTTGTTAGTATAGTCTCGATTACTTTGTTGGTACTTTCTACTTGGTCGTTTTCCTGCGGGTGGTATGGAGATGTGATTCTGTGCATAATATGATGATTTTTAATGTAGCAAGAATCTTATGGCCTACAAATTTTGGTCCTCCATCCGTGATTATTTCTTTGGGCAAGCCATACCGCACGAAAATTTGGAAAGGAAAGTGGATTACTGTGTCCTCTATTGCCCTTGGTAATGCTTCTACCTCCACCCATTTAGCCACATATTCTGTTGCAATCAGTATATATGTCTTTTGATTAGATGATGGGTTTATTGGGCTAATGAAATCTAACGCCAAACATTCAAAAGGTTCAATGACTAACTGTGGATGCAGGGGCATCTCGTCAGACTGGCCAGGGTGGCCCATTCTTTGGCAGCTATCACATGCCTGGATAAACTTCTTGGCGTCGTTAAAAATGGTGGGCCAATAATAGCCCATCTGTAAGACTTTATTTCCAGTCCTGCGTTCTGCAAAGTGTCCACCGCAAGGTCCATCATGGCAAGATTTTAGGATATCGAAGATTTTTTCTTCCCTGACACGCCTTCGGATATGCATATTGGCTCCTATGTGAAAGAGGTATCCTCTGATCTAGGAGAACCGAGTGTTGTGTTGTACTATTAGTTTTCTTTCACTGGGCATCAGGTGCTTGGGTAATTTTCCCATTGCTAGGTAATTTGTGACATCCGCGTACCACGATGTTTTCATGGTTACAACAAATAGGTGCTCATCAGGGAACTAGTCTTCTACTGCTGCCGAGTCGTTTGTCTTTGGCATATGTGAGAGGAAGTTTGCCACCAGATTTTCCTTTCCTGGTTGATCCTTGATTGCTATGTCAAATTCCTGCAAAAGGATTAACCATCGTGTCACTCTTCCATTCGTAACAGGTTTATTAGCTAAATATTTGATAGCAGAGTGATCAATATACAAAACCACAAGTGATCATGTTATATAGTGTCTAAATTTGTTAATAGCATAGATTACAGCTAGAAACTCTTTCTCGATCACGGTGTAATTCAACCCAGTAGGAGTTAAATTTTTGCTGATGTAGTATATCGCATAAGGATTCTTATCTTCCTCTTGGCCGAGCACTGCTCCAAAGGACGTATCTGTTGCATTAGATGAGATCTGAAATGGTAAATCCCAGTTCGGGCCTCGTAATACTGGGGTTGTTGATACTAGTCGTTTTAAATCTTCAAAGGAAATGTCACATTTTTCAGTCCATATAAAATCGATATTTCCTGTCAAAGCATATAATGGTGTAGAAATTTGGGAGAAATTCTTTATAAATCTTCGATAATATCCAGAAAATCCCAAAAAACTACGTACCTTAGTTTGATTGCAGGGGGTAGGTATTAAGAGGATTATCTGAATTTTTGTTGGATCTAATTGAATTCCAGCTGCTGAGATGTAGTGACCCAGGATGAGACCCTCGGTCACCATCATGTGGCATTTCTTGTGGCTTAAGTAGAGCCTGGTAGAAATGCGTCTTTGCATGACTTTCTTTATCATTTGTAATGTCGGCTCGAAGTCATCTACATAGGGTGTAAAATCGTCCATGTACACCTCGGGTCCCTCATTTATCAAGTCTGCAAAAATGCTGAGTATGGCTCTTTGAAATGTGGCAGGTGCATTACACAGTTCGAAAGGTAATACTCTATAAGAAAATGTCCCCCAGGGGCAGGTGAAGGTAGTCTTATCCTGGTCTTAAGGGGCAATTTGGATTTGGTTGTAGCCGTTGAAGCCGTCTAAGAAAGAGAAGAATTTTTTACCTACCAATGTGTCTAAAACCTGGTCGATGAATGGGAGGGAAAAATGATAGTTTTGCATTGCTTTACTAAGCAATCTGTAATCCACACATATACGCCACTTCCCATTCTTTTTAGGAACCACAACTAATGGAGAAACCCATTTTCTATCAGATATAGGATAGATGAAATTTACATCTAACAATTTTTGTAGTTCATCTTTAACAACATATTTTAGGTGAGGTTTTAACCTTCGTTGAGGTTGTCAAATGGGTCTCGCATCTTTCTCAGTATAGATGTGGTGCATACATAATTTGGGATCAATCCCTTTCATATCTGGGTAATCCCAGGCAAAAGCCTCTTTATATTTTCTAAGGAGTTGAACAAGCCTCTACTGTTGGTCATCAATCAGGTTTTAATTAATGTTTAGGAATTTCCCTGACTCAATTTCAATGGGTTTGCTATTATAAACAATTGTTGTTGGTATTGTTTGGTCATTGATATCTTTTAAGGGATCTTATTCAATTTCGTTATACAAGGCTGCTTCAATCATGTGACATTTTAGATTAGATACAACATTTGGGTGGTTAATGTAAGTGTTAATAATGTCATCTTCTGTTTGATTCTTAAATTCAAGAGCATCTGCTACAGTTAGTGGTGATTGAATATTTTCAATTAAATATGTTACAGGTTGTTTCATAGTTTTTATTATTGTTAGGATTGGCTGAGATGGAGGATATAAAGCTAGATTCTTCACATTACTTCCTCTTGTTATAGTCATACTTCTTGTTCGACAGCTTATATAAGCATCTACGGTCGCTAGCCAAGGTCTTACTAGAACTAGGGGATGTCCATCTAGCCTGTTTCTAGGATTAATAATCAAGAAATCTGCTAGGTATTCCCAAGAATCTACAGACACCATTACATCCTATAATGTCCCTTCTAGTTTGACAACCGATCGGTTAGCAAGTTATAGCAAGGTCGTAGTTGGATCTAAGGTTGTGATGCCAAGTTTTTGACAGGTTGTTGTTGTGAGAATACTAATGGATTCTCCTAGATCAACTAATGCATTGGGAAAGGAAAATCCATTTATTTGTACTGTGACTATAGGGTTTCCTGGGTTCTCATATTTCACTGGTGTTTCTATGCCTGATAATAAATTAGATGAGTTCCGACTACGTGGACAGTTGGTGTTGTTTCTATTTTCCTCTTAGGCTTTTTAGTACACAATTCCTTAATGGTTTTTACATAAATTGGAATGTCCTGAATAGCCTGGAGGAGGGCTATTTTTACACAAAGATTTTTTAATTCTCCTAGGAGATCAAAATCAAAATATTCGATTGGGCGAGGTATAATCAACCTTTCTGGGAATGGTGGAGAAGAGGTAATAGTTTGATCGTGGCTCTTCTGTTTAACTGTATTCTCTGTTTGAGGTGTTTGTTCTACAGGTAACGATTCTTCTAGTTGTATATTTTTTCACCCTCTGACTCAATTACCCGTCCAGACCTCAATTTTATTTCATTACACTCTCTCAACTTAGTTTCCAACTCCAGTCCTTCAATAATTTGTATCGACTAGACTGGTCTATTGTTGGGCTTCAGGTTGGTCTCGGCTGCGAGCTGTGGTCGTAGATTGGGTTGAGGATTCTGCTGCAATGTGTAAGGTGGTGGTAGTGTAGGTTGAGGCAGGGGGATTGTTCCTACTGGCTGGTTTGTAGGTCTTTTCCAGGTTGACTGCCAGTTCTGGTTTTATGAATTGGAGGGGGGCCATTGGGATGAATATGTATTGTTCTGCCAGAATGGTGGAAAGTAAGAGGAATTTGGCCAACTATTGTTTTGATTTTATTTATTGGACCAAGGTGGCATAGAGAATGCTTGCGGTGACCAATTAGGAAAAGGTGGCTGGTTCTGCCATGTAGCTCCCATGTATTGCTGAGAATTATATTGCGAGGGTTGAAAGAATGAAGTCGGGTTGGTAGGCATACCTGTTTGTCGTTCTTGCCATTGGCGACACTAATTTAACAGATATAATGGTTCCATTTCTTCCTCTTCCTCTTTCAAGACTGCTTTTAACCCTGGGAGCGATGGGCATTTTTCTGTGGCATGATCTTTAGTGCATATGGCACAGGTCTGTAAAATATCCAGTGGGCATTCTTTATGGTTATGCTTCTTCCTGCATCTAGGGAAAAACATCACCAGGTTCTGTTCTACTTCGGCCTGCTTCTGCTTGGCTTACATGATGTCTAATTGTGTTGTCAAAGTTCTCAGGATATCTGTTTTGAAATCCTCCAGCAGGTTTCTGATTTCTGTATGAGTAATGCTTCCATCAGAGATTTTACTGTCCCTGGTGGCCATATCACGTTCTGCTGGTTTCCGTCTCGTACTGCCTCTTGAGCATAGTCTTCTTGATATATGTCACCTTTACCCATAATATTTAATGTCTTTATCCATTAGTCTTTCATCCCCTTAATCAGTGTAGTTTCTAGCACATTATTAGGCAAAGGCAGATTTGGATAGGGAGACGTTTGCAGGTTATATTGAAAACGTTCCACATACTCTTCCAACGTTTCACTAGGTCTTGCTACCATTTGGAATATCTCATCTTTTAGTTCCCTAGATCTACAATAGTCCTGATACTTTTTAAGGAAAGTCGTTTTCATTTGGTCCCAATCATTTATGGTGCCCCCACCTAGTCCCATAAACCAACGCAGGGCTGCTCCCTTTAACATAGAGGGAAATAGCTTCAGTTTCTGGGGATCGGTGGTGTAAACTTAACCCCGACATAATACATCAAATTCAAACAGAAATGCATATGGATCTTCTGACATAAGTCCATGAAAGGTGGGGATATTTTGTATAGGGATAGCTTTCATGGGTGAATTAACATCTGTGTCAATGATAGGATACTATAATGTAGAGGTCTGGGGTGCTTGTGGATTATTAGCCATCTGGTCAAAGATATGCCAGTACCCTTCCGAGATCTCTGGAGCCAGAGAGTTATCCCTAGGACGTCTAGAAGAAGTGGGAATGATCCTAAAAACACTTCCTTGATCTGGGACACTGGGTGCCCTTTGCTCAATTACTATTTGAGGGGATCTTGGTTCCTCTGTTTCCCCTATTTCTCCTCCTCCTTCATGAATATTGCAAGAATTCCCTTCTTGTGAGGGAATTAGGTGTGAATTTTCAATATATTGAAAACTCTGCTTAGTCCCTTCTATTTTACTGTGGACCTCAGCATAGGCTACGGATGGTGAGCCTGTGGCCTGAAGCGAAACAATAGGTTGTTTGGAAGCAATGGTTCGGGCACCTGCTGATGGCTGAGATTAAGCTTTTCTTAAGATGTCGTTGATAAAAGTTGATCGTCCAAGGGTCACCGGCCCCTTAGATTTTTCAGGTTTGGGATGTGGAATTGTATTGTTTTCTGGTATTTTCTTCTTAGCCATTCATGCAAAAATTCAAATGTTTATTTCTACCTTAAGTTCCTAGTAGTTCTGCTGGAAAGCGGGTAGGTGAGTAGGCATGTTACTTGCTCCGTATGCAGGTTCTTACCTTCCGCTTTTAATACCGAGTTCTCTCTCAATAGATAAGCATCAAAAACCTACTTCACTTTTCTATAATTGTGCTGAAAAGCGGGCAGAGGAGAAAAAACTTTACTTGCTCGTTACGTAGGTTCTTACCTTCCGTTTTCAATACCCAATTCTTCCTCATCAACAATTATATGATATACATCACTCTTTGTAAAATGGCTACACTCTCCCCAGAAACGGCACCAAAATGTTGGCTGATAAAAGGTGCCTTTTAAAACTCCTAATTACTCCACATTAATCTTCAACCTGAGCAAGTCCTCTTATTTCAAGAGTGTACACAATATGCGCATGCTATAAATTCAGAGAGTAATGTTTCTTAAATTGTAGTATAGATCTTTGAACAATAGTAAATAGATGTATCTAATAAACTCAAATTGCAATTATTAAAGGAAATATGACATCTAGCTTCAAAACTTAATCCTCTACTGAAATCGAATCTTACACAAGCAATTCAAGTGAAAATAGCATCAGTCGAGATCACATTAGTAATAACTCATCTCTTCTTGGCTGATTCCATCTAAACTATACTCAATATCTATAATGCAATCAAAATAGAAATAATATCAATTTGAGAGTCCAATAGCAATAACCAAACTCTTACAACTGATTAAATCAATGTGATTCACTTTCGAAGTAATTTACTTTGTAATAAACATAACTCGAATTAAATGACAACGCTGTAAAAGATATAAATAACATATACTACTTCAATACAAGGGAGCAATAAACAATGAATAAATTAAACTCATAGAAACAGGAAAATTATCAAACCAACCAAACTTTATGAGAATCAGAAATATAACACAAGAAAGCAGTTCAATCCACCAGAGGCTGGGCCCTTAGTTGCCAGTGAACACTGCTGAGCTACTTCAGATAACGCGAGGGAACAACAACTTCAATTATATATTAATCATCGAACTTAAGTAATATTACAATATAGTCACGTTCTCCAGCAGTGCGAGTCTGTAATTAAAATTACAATTTGAAAAATAACAGAGATTCCTCTCTCTTTTTTTTCTTCCTACAATCACTTTCTTTTATAATCAGAAAGGGGTAAAGGGTAAATGCGATCCCTCAGGATCTCATGATCCTGAGGGGTTCCCAACTAATTGCTAGCTTTAGACACCTTTCCTATTTCATGCTGATCCTTGTGATTCGCCCTTAGCCTTTTCTGCAACTGACGCGTTCCATCCTTTGTTTGTAAGTTTTTGTTGTTCCATCATTAGGGAACAATAATTGTTCCTTTTCTCACTTTTCTGCATAAAGAAGGGTAAAAGTTAGCTAAATCGTAACTGCAAATAATTCATCTATTTCTTACCATAATTCCTCAATATATTAGTGCATTAAGATATGAAAAAGATAAGAATCAAGGAAAAAAATGATGAAATTAATAGTAAATACATACCCATTTCGTAACTCAATAGCTGGGAGGGGTTAAGATGTGGATGAAGAATGGATGAAGAACTAGGACTAGTAGGTGATGAATGGGAGATGATAGGTTGGTGAGGAAGAGTAGGTACAATGGTGGTGAAGAATGGGCTTCACAAGGTATTATTGATGAAGTTGAAGGGAACAATGGTGAACTTAAAGTAATGGGTGACTGTTTAGAAAGCTCAGGTGTTGTGGAAGTATTAACAGATGATTGTGGAGATTTCAGAATGTATTAATTAATGGATTTGTTGCCCTGTTGAACTTCAAGGTCTGCAATAAAGTCAGGATCTAGAACAGTTTCACTAAGTGCATTTTTAGATCTCTAAATAATGATTGTTGAAATGGCACATCAAAGTGAAGTTCTTCTAAAAATATCCACTCATAAGGACATGAATTAGCTTTAACTAATGGAATCTGGCTAACTGAACTTTCTTCTTTTCTGGATTTTCGTGAAACCAGGTTGGGATTATCAACTATTGGGGCAGGGTTCGGGTTTGGATTGGCCCTAGTAAAATGAGTCTTCCTGGAAGCTAGAATTTCAAACATTTTAATTGTTTTTTTGAGATTTTTCAAGAGAACTTCTAACAAATGACTTTAAGAGGATCAAAATGAAAATTTAGAATTTTCTTAAAGCTTTATTAAGACTGAGGATTCGAAGTCCCCAGTGAAGTCGCCATTATGTTATCACTCAGAACTTTTCCCTATAAGTTTTCAGAGGAAGGAAAGGACCAAGGTAACCACAAACCAACTTTTAAGCATAGGCTCTAGCCAACCTATGGCTCAGAGGGGGCTCTCTCTAAATGATTTATCTTTTTTTGCTGGGATTTTAGGCTAGTTCTGAAGGTTCAGGGGGTTTTTGATTTGTATTAAAGGTTGAGTGGTGGAATCCTTAAAACAGATGGATAGAATGATGTCTTTGGACCATTGGGCTATGGAGTCAAAGAAGGGCAACATAACTAGAATTAACTCACTAAAGGGAGTGTTCAAAGGGTCTTTCGGCCAAATGGGTGAAATGGTCTTAACCTGGGTGAGAGAGCATTTAAGAATTCTTAGAGCAGTATCAAAATGAGGAATAGAGGATAATTGGAAACAAAGGGAAATTAAGAATCCTTTGCTATAGATTATAGGGAGATCACCTAAATTAAGGAGCAATAAAGAATTCCTTAACTTAGATAATTAGCAGAAAAAATTTAAATGTATAATAGTTAAAATAGAGTGCAATGAAGAAAATTCCGAGATATCATTCCATATTATAGCATTTAGATACAGAAATACATCAAAGGCTGTGGAAAATTTTTAATAAAGATAACAACACAAGAGAAAATACTTGACTGCACTTCGCTCTACACATGAATCCTGTGAAATGTCTTGTCTTTATTCATTAATCCAGCTTGCTGGTCCAATCAGTGATACAATAGCTTACAGTCTTTTGATCAAAAGGTCTATAGAAATGTCTAAGAATCCACCACACATACTTCGAATTGTGAAGTATTTATACAAAAATTATTACGAAATATCTCAAACAAAACTTGATATTTAATCTAGGAAATACAAAATATCTTCTTGCAGGAAGATAGAGACGACTATTGAACCATTTCATGTTGTCCCTTTTATTGTGGTACTTCTGGCTTTTATGGTTGGGTTTGTAGCCCTTTATGCTGGCTTTCTGTTAAGGTCTTTTATGCTAGAATCTGCTTCAACTTTTATCTTTCACCTGATACTCTTTAACCTTGCTGACTTGTTTTCATCTGTTTACCTGGCTATTCTACTTTGACTGTGCAGTAACTCTTTTACTGTAAATTTCTCATAGTAAATCAGTAATATTTTCCCACCATTCTGCATCAGGTAACTTGACATTCATCGTTTACCTGTATATCTCCTGTATATCTCGTCAACCTCATTATATTTAGCAAAATTGGGCTTGGTGATGAACAAGTGTTTTATCTCATGCTAGAGAAAAAACAAGTTCTCAAATGTATTATACAAAACTTTGCCTGCTGGCAGTATTTTATTGTTGAAGTGCTAGGAGGGTCTTAGCCAACTACCTAAGTCTATTATCATAGTACAACTGTGTCATAAGTTTGTCATTAATGACCAAGGGACTAGGCAATCCTTTCTCCCTCAAAATTTGGAATTTAGCTATGAATCTATCAATGGCTACCTGCATGTTCTGGCACTTTTCTTCCAAGTTCAGCATTAGGTTCCTCTTGGAAAGGACCTTCCGTATTTCCAAAATGGTTTTAGTCCTATCTTCTATATCTAGCTCATGAAGCTCATACCTATTTTTGCTGTTAAGGAAGTGGATGAGTCTATTGGCATCCTTGTCAGAGTTCTATGACTGTATCAAATCATGGCAGACTTCAAAAACTTGTGAACAATGAGCTATCAGGAAAGACCTATGGACAATCACAGTTTGTAGCCAGGACAGAACAATGACGACCTCAGTCAAAGTGCGTTGACCGAGGCCCATGGAGACTGCGCAGGGGCGCAAACTAGCAATTGGAAAGACCAGATCAGAAAACGGAGGTTATTTCTGATGTGCGATTAGTGTAGCACTTTGCTGGGAAAAACCCCTCGAAATGGAATAGCCTCGAGCACTCGGGCACAGAGGAAACTAGAAAACCATGGGAAAATCGCTGAAAGGATAGGTGGGTCCCGCGCTCCAAAATCGGTGGAATATCGGAGGTGTTTCGGGCGATAAGCGGGTTTGTCAGGAGAACGAGCGACTCCATATGTTGGATGACGCATGTCCGGCGGATGAGAGAGAAAACCGCTCTCATCGCGGGCTAATGTTTGAGCAAGTCAACCACGCGATAAGAGTGATAACCATAGGATATAGAAGCCCTAGATCTAACGACAGAGATTGCACCCGATGGGGGACTGGATTTGATGGGAGAATAAGCTGAGGCACATAAAGGTTTGAAGTCTGATTTGACCGCTGACCTGGTGGATGAATCATTTCACAAGGTAACCAAAATAACGAACCGTTCAAGGAAGAGCTGGTGCTCAGTTCGTGAAGGGACAAGTGGCCACCTCCCTGTGGAACATTACACAGTGGCGAAGATGCAGAGGCAGGGAATTCCAAGCGAATAGTAGTAGGTGATCCGAAGAGACGGGAAAGGAAGCGAACAGTCATGAGACAGATTGGCTTTAAGCCATGAACAGATAAACAACAAAAGGAGAACAAGGAGACAGTGAGATAGAGGAAACATAATAGAGAGGAAGCAAGAAGCAGAGAACAAAGAGTTGAGTTGACCTGCAGAGTTAAGCTAGCATCGAGTAGATAGAACCAGGCTTGAGAGGTTCAGGCAATCCCTGTGAGGATATCTGTTGGGAATTGAGTAAAAAATTGGACTCATCCCATCAAGATCAATTGAGGTTGAGACTTGGTAAGGAGAGTCTGTGCACTCTAGTGGCTTGGGGAATCCAAGAACCACCCTACTAAGCATCATCTATTTCAGGAGACTCAAATTGAGCTCCTCATTGTAAAAAATCTACTTAAAGACAAAAAGAAGGCCATCACTGAATGCTGTACTAGAGACGTAGCCCAAGGAGGATTAGGTGAACTCCTTATTAATTTGTTGTGTTTCGCATTTGCTTGCCGTGTTTCTCTTATTGTTTTCCAGTGTTTGTGTGTTTTCCAATCTTATTGATCCGTTTCCTAAGGTAACATAGACACACACCATCACATGGGTCTGTAATACCTTCATTAATTAAGTAATTGAGATCATACATAAGTGATTTTTAGATCAAGTTGTATCAGAGCTCTAGGTTGTTAAGGTTAGACAAGCTTGTGCTAGATTTTGTTAGGATATTTCGACACATAGGAATAGTTAAGTTCAACTTGGTCTAGTATAGAGTTAGGTATAGAGTTAGGTAAAGTATGTTTCTTTACCGTTGTACATTTTGTAACTATCTGACGGTCACGTATGTAGTGATCCGACGGTTCATTCTCTCCTCGGTATTACCGACACTTGATCCGTGGCTTGACACCCGATTGGTCCATGAATTCTATTTAAAGCGCATGTAGGGTCATTTGTAGGTTAACCGTGCATGAGAGAAGCTTATGTAAATTTTCATTCTTTTATTAATAAATTTCCTGTAGTAGCCACGTTGGCGGAGGCCGTGGACTATTTCCCTCTCTGAGGGTTTTAACCACGTCAAAATACTGGTGTATTGATCTGTGATCTGTTTGTGAGCAGTGTCCTTTTGGTTTTTTTTCTGAGGAACTTACCCTGTAAATTCCTACATGGTATCAGAGCTATTTGAGGGCCGCGTCCGTTGGTGATCCAAATCTGAAGCCGGTAGAACTGCATGCGGCTGTCGTTTCCTAGATCTACTGTTTCTGACTGCTTCCGGGCCGAGATGACTGCTCTGTTGTGTTCGGAGCATCTGTTCCAGTGAGGAACCCCTTTCGTTTCACGCGAAAAGGTTTCCGGTAGCCCTATCTGCGTCATTTTTAAGATCTGGAGGTATACAGTCTTTATTTGCAGTTTACTGTTATTTTCTCTCTGCTTATTTCGGTTTCGGTTTATTTAGTTTTTTTTTAATCGGATCTATACCTTTCATTTCTGGGTATGCTCTTTGCCCTGCGACTCTGTGCGATCTGGGCAAATCAGAAACAGAAAGGAAGGATTTTTTTTCTCATGCGTATGCTCTTTTCCCTGCACCTTAGTGTGATCTCGGAAAATCAGAAACATTGAGAAAAATATTTAGTTTTTTCGGCTAAAGCTAATTTTTTTAAAAATATTTAGTTTTTGGGTAAAGCTAACTTCGAGCCTAAGGTTCGTTTTTCTTTGCATGTTCGTGTTGGGTTTTGTGTTTTGTGTTTTGTAGGGAAAAAGAGGTTTCTCAAGGCAAGCACGCAAACCAAGGCCCCCCCCCCTCTCTCTCTCTCTCTCTCAAATTTTTGTATAGATCAATTGGTTCAAAGTTCTTTTAAGAGAGTAGAGGTCTTGGGTTCAAATCTCCATTTTGTGGGGGCGTTTTTTTTCATTCCCGCACATTCGCGCACTTTGCCGGCGACTTCAACAAATTTTTTTCAAAAAGCCATAACTTCTTCATCCGGAAGCCTTTTTCAGAGCCGTTTTTTTTAAAACAGCCTAATTTTTCGAGATCTATCCATTGGAACACTTACTTTTAGCATCTTTAGCTTCAGTTTTTTAAATGGAAAGTCCATGCCAAGTCATTCTTGACAGCACTAACTACTTCCAATGGGTATCCTACATGGAAGATTTACTTAGAAGTAAAGGTCTCTACAGAATAGCCACGGGCCAAGAGAAGAAACCAAAGGATGAAGATAATGTTGCTAAATGGGAAAATAGACAAGATCAAGCACGTGGTTTGATAGGGATGTCTATTTCTCCTGATCTTAGATTCCATATTGCAGAACTTGAAACTCCTCATGAAGCATTGGACCAAATCACTAAAGTTTTTGGGATTAAAAATGAAATTAGAGCCCATCAACTTGAAAATGAGTTTCTTACATTGGATCCTAATAATTTTTCTTGCATTGAAGATTTCTTGTCTAAATTCAAGACCCTTAGATATTTCTTGGAAGGTGTTAAGGTTAAGAAAGAAGATAGTAACCTTATTTATTCCATCCTTACTAAGTTGGGACCAACCTACTCTGTATTTGTTTCCACCTTCCATTCTACAAGGGAAGCTTTCATTTGTCAAGGAACAGACTACAAGGGCCCTTCCTTTGACTCTTTTTGTGATTCTTTAATAAGAGAACAGGAAAAACTCTTACATCTTGGTCTTCTTCATCTTGGAAACTCTTCCAAGAAAGCGTTAGCCGCCCAACAGCAACCAAATTTAAAGAATCCTAAGAAGTCATATCCCAAAAAGAATGGTCCTAAACCAAACAAGGTTCCTAAGCAAACTAAGTCTCAAAATGAAAGATCATTTCAGCAAATGATAAGACCAATAAAAACAAATGGAAGAAGACTGATAGACATTGTAACTTTTGTAATCGAGATGGCCACTTAGAATCTAAATGCTTTAAGAAGATGGAAGCCTTGGAAGCCGCAATGAAGAAACATAACATCCATGTGGAGCATTCTTCTACTTCAACTTCAACTTCATCTTCAGGAATGGCACTTTCTGCATGTCGTTGTCAATCATCTCAGTCTGGTTATGCTTTAAATGTATCTTCTTCTTCTCATTCTCATGAGTGGCTCATTGATTCTGGAGCCTCTTATCACATGGCCAAAATAAAGCCATGTTTTCTTCTTTACATGATTGTAACACCAAAATTATATATGTTGGTGATGATAGATCTCTTAATGTTCTAGGGACTGGAACTGTTCATCTAGACAATGGTCAGTTTAATGATGTATTATGTGTTTCAACCTTATCCAGCAACCTTCTATCTGTATATCAGATAACTCATTCAGGTGAAGGTAAAATTGTTGAATTTTCACCTCATGATGTTGTAATCAAGGATCTAAGAGATCCTAAACAGATTCTAGCTACCGGTATTGCTGATGATTCCACAAAGTTGTACAAGTTTCACAACTTTGGGTCATCAAATCTTCCTTCAGTATTTGTTGCTCATAATGATGAAGTGAGCAAACTTTGGCATGAGCGATTTGGTCACTTAAACTATCGCTCCCTTCAGCATCTATGTAAAGAAAATATGGTGACAGGTTTTCCTATGGTATCTTGCAGAGATGGTGTTTGTTCCGGATGTGTACTCGGAAAACATCATCAGGACAGTTTTGACAAACGTGCCTCTTGGCACGCCTCGGCCCCTTTACAGCTTGTTCACAGTGATTTGTGTGGTCCACTTCCTGTTGCTTCATTCTCTGGCTGCAAGTATTTCTTAACTTTCATTGATGATTTCTCCAGACGCACTTGGGTATACTTCTTAAAACTCAAGAGCGAAGTATTTAACACATTTTTGGCCTTCAAAGCCTTTGTTGAAAAACAATCTGGACATCAAATTCTTAAGCTAAGAACTGATAATGGTGGAGAATATGTTAAAAACACATTCATCAACTTTTGCACCGAAAATGGAATTCAAATGCAACACACTGTTCCATACACTCCACAACAAAATGGTGTAGCTGAAAGGAAAAATCGCACCTTAAAGGAAATGGCTAACTGTATGTTGCAATCTAAAGGACTCAGTCTTAGTTTTTGGGCCGAAGCAATTAATTGTGAAAATTATATAATAAATCGCACTCCTACTAAGGTTCTAAAGAATATCACTCCAGAAGAAGCTTGGAGTTCCATTAAACCAGATGTAAGTCACTTTCGTATTTTTGGAAGTGAAGCATGGGCCCATATTCCAGATGAAAAGCATAAAGCTTTAGAACCTAAGAGTGAGAAATGTACTTTTGTTGGATATTCTGAAGATGTAAAAGGTTATAGACTTATTTCATTTAAGTCCAAAAATGTTATCATTAGAAGAGATGTAAAATTTGATGAAAATAAATCGGCCTGCGAGCCTAGTCCGGCGGATGTGCCACCTCTTCCTATCTTTTCTACTTTTGAAAACATTTCTTCTTCAGATGATGAAAGTGAGGATGAAAATCCTCCCCCACCTTCTCAGGATCC